>OOFB01008939.1:0-11175 GCA_900323305.1 Trachyrincus murrayi | reverse complement strand
GAGGACGAATGATGTTACAGGTCAGAAGTGGTGAGGACCAATGATGTTACAGTTCTGGAGGGTGAGGACCAATGATGTTACAGGTCAGGAGTGGTGAGGACCAATGATGTTACAGGTTAGGAGTGGTGAGGACCAATGATGTTACAGGTCAGGAGTGGTGAGGACCAATGATGTTACAGATCAGGAGTGGTGAGGACCAATGATGTTACAGGTCAGGAGTGGTGAGGACCAAGGTACAGGTCAGGAGTGGTGAGGACCAATGATGTTACAGGTGGAGGGGCAGTGATGTTGGCTGGGTGCTGGAGCACTTGTAGGAATAATGGTTCGTCCAAGTGTTTCCATTGCAACGACTCATAGGTTGGATAGCACCTCTGGAGCTGTTTGGGGGTTGTTGAAGCTACTGAAGCTACTGTTGTTTCTCTTCACCTCTTCACAAGTGTTTTTGTTCTGTCATTTCGTATTTGTTATGCCTCAATTCTCAACCTCAGCCATATGAATCTTTCAATGACTTTTTCTTGTACTCCACAGCATGACGGAAGCCTGCTGGAGAGTGCCTGAACTTCTTTCTCCAAGAAAGCCACTGCGTTGGGGAGCTTCATGAGGGAGGAACCAGTCTTGGTCCTAAATAGTTCCTCAGTTTGGTGAATTAAATCCTAGGCTTCTTGGGAGGGACAACAATTATTTTCTCCTCCCCGTGTCTCTGAGCGATTGGAGCATCTCCATGCAGCACAGCAAACCATGGTGGAGACTATATGCAAAGACAACATGGAGGAAAGGGCTCAGACAAACTACTTGAATGCTATTCATGTGTAACCCTATTTACCAAAGGCTCGTAGTGTGTGTACTGTGTGAGTATTGAGTGTACTCAATTATACAATTAAATAGTATAACACTGATCTGCATGGGAACAGTGGTAAAAGAGATATTTCTGAAAATATGTCTAGATGTCTAAAATATAATTCCTTCTGTGGTAAGAAGAATGAAAGGCTAGAGGATTCTTTGAATACAATATTCAAATTATAGATTTCTAGATAATCCCTATCTGGAAAACACTCATGCAGTAAACAAAACACTGAGTCAAATGAGACACCTCCAGACAGTTGACATTTTACCTTGCAATTATATTCGGCAATAACAGGTGACACACTGTAGACAATGTCCATCAGACAATCTCAAAATGATTTGAGACAAAAACAATAAACCCAGTGTATTACAAAATACATACTCTGTACTCTTTAATTCTATATAGAGTGCACTCTCTTGTTCAATGTTCATTTAGTTGCACGCCTTTAGTTTGTTGGCGTGCATAAAGTTGGAGCTCATTTCGCAAGAGTGGAGAAACAAGAATCACCAGCCTCCTTGTGAATGTTAGTTACTCACAGTACTGACGCAATTCCCTTCTGGAAACATCCAGTAAGGCCGTCGCCCCTGCCAAGCCAATGTCTGTGACCGAGGCTGCAGCCCACAGACGGATTCCACTGAGCAGTCCGACGTCCTCAAACGCACGCGGTCCTCACCCGCTAGCGTACAAACAGGCTAACTCTTCAAAGTTAAAACTTAACAAAACACACATTTAGACTTTCTTATAAGTCTCACGGCTGTAACCTTCACTTTCTGTTCTGTGCATATATATATATAGTATATATATATATCTACATCTGGACCATTTCTTGTGCACAGGTGCATGTCTCCCTCTCGCACTCCCTCTCCGTCATTCTCTTTTTTTCCAACCCTACCCAGAATGCAACAGCAAATTAAGTAACCAAACAAAATAATTTAAACAAACACAATATTGCACATAGGATATGAAATAAATGTATGTATATGTATGAAATAAAATAGACATTACATGAACCCAACAGCAAGAGCTGAAATTTAAATACATGGTTTTAATCAGGGTATTACACACTTCCCCCACCAAAATAGGCATGTCCCCATGACTAGTAAACTTTGCAAAGAACAAATACAAAGGACAATAACGGGTAACCCTTATTATTAGAGGGGTTTAAATAGCTTTATGCCCTCCTATCCATTTATATACTGAGGTAACCTATCTGATCATAGGGGCTGACACAACACTTGGAAACCCAGGTGTGTCATCGGTCAGTTTTATAAGAGCTCTCTTTACTCTCTGAGATGTTCTCGTCTCGTCTCAGGTACCGTGTATTTTCCATTATCTGGTTCACTATTAACTGGGTCTCACAAACCTTCTGTAATTGCCACAGAATCCAAGAAAGGACCGCAGAGCATTTACAGTGTCTGGTCTGGGCCAAGTAGTGACTGCTTCAATCTTTGAAGGATCTGTAGCCACTCAGTGTCAGTAGAGGAAGGGAGCTCTCTGAGATGCAAAGAGACTTTATACAAAGGTTTATTAAATTAACTATATGGTATAGAAGCGCAGATGTTCAGTGGATAGCAGCACTGTTTACCGTAGGCTTTTGTAGGTAAAACCTATTTTTTGAAAAAACATACTCTTGTTGTTTATTGTCATTGCTGTTGTTGTTTGTTGAATGTAAGTACAGTGAGTTACTGTGAACCAGAGTCAAATTCCTTACATGTGTAAAAGCCAATTGGCCAATAAAACCCGATTCTGATTCTGATTCTGATTTCCACAACAGTTACCATGGGATTACTGAAATCACCATGAATTAAAGAAATGGTAGAAAATGTATCAGAATTTTGAAACATTCCTTCCATCTAAATATATCAAACATTTTGGATGGAGATTGCTCTTGACTACCATGCAAGTTTAAGAACATAATATTGAAAAAAATAATTAAATACATTTAACCAAGGAAATGTTAGCCTAAAATATTTCAACAAGGCAGGTAATACTAGCTGTTCACACTAATCGTCAAATAGCTAATTTTACTTACGAAAATAACCATATTGATGTAACTACATACACATGTCAGTGTGCTATACAAATATTGTAAATCAATGCATTTATTGACCAAGAATCACAGTTCTGTCTCTCTTTATGTAGGCATTCAAATCAGATTCAAATTGCCCACCAAGCACTTCCTGGATTTGTCTTAATTCTACAGGAATCACGTGACGACCAAGCAACTTTCGTTGACGCAACTCTGTATTTCTATGGCTCTGGCTTCAACTAGTCTCGCAGAGCCAGCCTTTCCATGGTGACACATTAAAGTGCACATTAAACGTCTAGGCTTCAACCAATAAAAGCACTAAAATAGCAATAACGGCTTGGGCATTCCCTGATCTATCACATTTCAGGGTGTGATAGATAATGGCTTTTGAAGCCTGTCGTGAACGCACATTTTTCAGGTTCAAGGTTCAAGATTGAGTGAACTTGTTCCTCAAGATTTAAATCAGCTGTTCTGAAACCCAAAATCTCGACAGTGCAGGGAAGCGGTCGCTTGAGTCAGAGTTCTGGTTCTGGCCGGAAAAACAGGAACACAGGCAGTTTTTTATAATAACGGTTTTATTTTATTTTACCGAAATAATACAAAAACAGTTAGTGGGAAATAAATACCAAAAAGATAAACAAGGTCAAAATAATGTAACGATGGATGAATGAGGGTGAACAAAACATACCAGTAGACAGACAACCAGGAACTGAAATTCAAACGTGACCTCCTTGTCAATGGAGACATGAGGGAGACTATATACTAGATGGGTATATTTATCATTTAAAGATGTCACAATTAATTTGATATGCCCCTAATCCCCCATAATCCCCCTAATCTTTTGAGGTTCACATCAGTACCTGTTACAATAAATTGATATAATCAGTCTGTATGCATAATACGTCAACAGGAGTTTCAGCCTAAACTTTGCCCTCCTTTACTGAACTCTCCGGAAATCCTGTACCCCTCCCCCCCCCCCCTACACACACACACACACACACACTATCCCCCCCAAACCCCCAATGGTGTGGCTTGACAGCTTTAGAAAACAGCGGCAAAGCAGAGTCCTTTTAATGCTACTTAGGAGCATTTAGAGTACAGGCACGTGCAATTCTTGAGGGTATTTGGAAGCCAGGAATGTCGTCTGGAAGAAATACAGCTTTGAGCACAGCTAGAGAAGGACCGGGGAGAGCAGAGGACACAGCCATTCTTGAGACATTTGATTATTTGCCTTTTGTTGCCTATTATTCCACCCTCCCCCCATCTCATCATCACTTGCTATAAGCTTTGATCACATCAGAATGAATGTGAGTGATTGGCCTCTCAACTATGGCTGATTAAAGTTTAACAGCTTGCTCTTTTGTTCTCTGCAGGAGTATTAATGCTGGGACTCTGGGGCCAGCGGTGCAGCTGTGTCCTCAGGCCGGTCAGGAGGGGGTCTCGTCTCGGCTCCATCAAGTCAGGAACCAGACTTTTCTGTTTTTTTTCTTTCTTCCTTGTTTTCTTTCTGTATGTGTGCGGACGTTCTCTCCTCCTGACGCTAGACCAGAGTGTTCTGGAAACTTCTCAAAGGCAGGTTGGTCCCCTCTCCCCAGGGGATTTTTAAAGGACAGGTTTATAAAGGAAGATTTAAGTTAAATTAAGTAAAAATATAGCTATATTGAGAGAATGGGAGATTATGACAAAGACACTGCCTTCCTGGGACAATCCGGCCCGTACTTCTGGGTGGCTTTCTTTCTGCTCAACACTGTGTTCATCTCCACCGGGTTCACCGGCCTCTACATTGTCTTCGTCGGGGCCGTGCCTCCGCACCATTGTCTGATTCCCCACCAGGCCAACCTGACCGCCGAATGGCGAGGAGTCATAGTTCCCATGGAGAAGGCGGCAAACGGCGAGGAGCGGCTGAGCCGGTGCAGCCGATACAGACTGGACGTGGTCAGCAACTTGTCTGCCCTGGGCTACGTCCCCGGCAGGGACATCAACCTCACCGACGTGGGGCTGGAGGGCTGTGTGGACGGCTGGAGCTACAGCCAAGACATCTTCCAGTCCACCATCGTCACAGAGGTAAGGGAGGCACACGTGTGTGTGTGTGTGTGTGTGTGTGTGTGTGTGTGTGCGTGTTTGTGTATTAGTTTTGTTGAAATTACAGATCTTTTTTTTAAACATATGAAATGTGTGCACAAAAGTGTGCACACAAGTGCACACTTTCCACAGAAATGTGACAAAGACCTGCGAGTGTGGATGCTTGATTCTGTGTATTATTACACAGTATAATGAATAAGTGCAAAAATAAGTGTGTCTGTGTGTGCATATGTGTGTGTATGTATTTGTTACAAATGGGAAACCTATTATGTTTGCAGTATGTGTAAACGATGAAGGGGATTTCATTAGTCATAATAATGAACTAAACGTCTCTTATTCTCTTAACAGTGGGACCTTGTGTGTGGTAATTCATGGAAAGTTCCCTTTGCATCGTCAACGCTCTTTATGGGCTTTCTGATTGGCTCCCTCGTATCAGGCCAGCTTTCTGACAGGTATTTAAACTTTTTCTATAGAATATTCATTTAAGCTTTTAAAAAAAAAAAATCTAATAACAATTTCAAGAGATTTGAGATTTATATGGCATTGGGATTATTTTTAAGGATGTGCTGGAATGTTGGAGTTCCCTTGTTTAGTAGAGTTAGAAGAGTTTGGGAAAGGTTAAAGGTTAAGGAAAAGGCATTGCTCATTAGAAAAACAATAGCCTCATCTACTGGTTATGGTGTGTTGGTGTATTAAGATCAGTAGCTACCCAGCAGCATATGTAAATGAGGCCCACTGCCTTTCCTTACGGTCTCCTTATCATTCTGCTCCTGCTAGTATCACAGTCAACAGTATGGTGGAGCACATTCACATGGATGTTAATTGGTAAATTGGTAAATAACTGTAGATTGATATAGAATTGACAGGAAAATAGACACAGAGATATTATATTTCAAGTTATTCCAATGCATTGTAAAAACTTAACAATACAATTTTCTTAATATGATTTCATTTCCAGGTTTGGGAGGAAGAAGGTCCTTTTCGTTTCTCTTGCAGCTCAGTTTGTATTTGTTTTCCTTCAGTCCTTCTCCAATTCATGGATACTGTTCTGCATCACCTTCCTCTTCATTGGAGCCGCCCAGATAGCCCTGTATATATCTGCCTTTGTACTAGGTATGAATATATTTATTAGTCCAACTTTGCCTGGATATACAAAACAAATCAGTGTATTGTTTTCTACACCACACCCAAAATGAAAGATTTTCTATGTAAGCCTATGACCTTATTTATATTGAGGCATACGTTATATATGTATCCTGTTAGCCATTTTATTCTAGATATGTATTTTTAGCCTGAATGAATGCTGACACCGGCACCATGATGAATTCTTGTGCATTTGTGCTTTGGCGAATAACATCTGTGATTGTGATCTGTCACAGGAACAGAGGTGTTGAGTAAGTCAATGCGTGTTCTTTTCACAACACTGGGGACGTTTCTCTTCTACTGCATCGGCTACATGCTGCTACCCTGGCTGGCGTACTGCTTCAGAAACTGGAGGACACTGCTGGCGGTCATCTCCTCCTTCTCTGTGGCCTACATTCCCTTGTGGGGGTACGTTGCAAAAAAATAATAATAATTTGGCTAAGATAAGTTCAGCTAAGATCTAAGCTAAACTAAACTTAATTAAGGTAAGATGGTACTTAAGCTTTGCAAACTAAAACACAGTCGGGAGAAATGTGTAGTGATTGAAATACATTGATTAGATCTTGCCTCATTCTAGAAACGTAACATTCTTCACATTTCAATTTAATTCTGTATGTAAGTACAGTTATTTAGTTCTGAGATCACAGTACTAAATCCACACAAACACATTAATTGTACTGTGTCCTCCATGATGTTGTGTAATATCCAAATGCTAACATACAGTATATATATTTGGACAGGTTCATTTCAGAGTCTCCAAGATGGCTCCTCTCTCAGGGGAGATTGGAGGAGGCAGAGGCCATACTGAGACAAGCTGCCAAGAAGAACAACGTGGAGGCTCCAGAGGTCATCTTTAAAGAGTCTGGGGTGAGATTTAAACACATATTGCTTAATGCTATGTTTAATGCATGGCATGTAAACATGGGATATTTCAACATCATTACATACATGCATTAACTTCTTGAATTGTTTGGAAAATCTCATGTTTTACTATAGCTTGGCTGTATAATCTCATGTTTTACTATAGCTTGGCTGTATAATCTCATGCCATTGTATGCATTGTATGGGTTAAACTGTGTCACTTCCTGTTAATGGTGGTCAATTGAATGATTAGACTTGTATGATATAAGATTAATATTTTAATAGTAATATAGCTAAAAGCAACTATGAATATGTAAAATGTTTTTATTACAACACGTAGATCATAATTGTCCTTTCCCCTTGGTTTTCAGTTGGCAGATGGGCAGAAAATAAAGAAATACACAATTGTTGACGTGCTGAAATCTAGAAAACTAAGACTCATCACACTCTTGAGTCTAACTTTATGGTATGTGCATACTAAAATGTGCCTCTTTTATTAAGATTATTAACTTCTTAACATCTTAAAAGCGTGTTAATTCAAGTGTGCATAATTGACGTGCTGATGTCATGAAATCACATGAAGTAATATTGTCTTGTCTTTCTTTCTCTTTCTTTAAGGATGTCTGTTAACATTGGTTACTTTGGACTGTCTCTGAACACGTCCAACCTGAGTGGTGACCCTTACATGAACTGCTTCCTGTCAGCCTGTAGCGAGGTTCCTGCCCATGTCATGTCCACTCTGCTCCTGAGGAAATGTCCAAGAAGAGCACTTCTTTCCTCTTTCCTTATAATCGGTGGAGGATTTCTACTCCTCATCCAGTTCATCCCTGAGTGTAAGATTGCCAATACAATGTTTGCAAAGAACATTTTCACAAAATACATAAAATACATGCATCACTCAGGTATTACGATCTATAAGAAACAATACAATAAACTTAAATTATCCGTAAAAGTTAAACTAGATGCCACCACATAGACATTTGACTTAGACAACCAGCATGACCGGTGGACGGCAAACACACATATTTCTGAGCAGGTACAGAACAAGGGAGTGCACAGCCCTCACAACAACTGTGCTGTACTCCTGTACTGATTAAATACATCAGGTAATAGTTCAATTGACATCAGCACAAAGAAACCCTCAAAAAACAGCCATTGTTGGTTTTATGTTGTTTGGTAAATCATTGTACTGCCAAGCATGCAGTGAACTGCACATTGTGTGCTTGGCAGTACGATGATTTACCAATTGTATCTATTAGATTCGATTTAAGATTTAGATTTAAATTGTATCTATTAGATTAGATACAATTGGAATTTAAAAATAATAAATACATTTAAAAAAATTATCATGCAAATAAAAAATAATTGTTTTACAGCTAGCTAAATTGGTGTTTAAGAATTGAATCGTTATTTAATCATTATTTCATCGTAAACTGTGCTATTTAAAAGGCTAACACTGAGCTCCCCCATACAGCTCTCCAGGGTTTGACTTTGGCCATGGTTCTGACCGGGAAGTTTGGTTTCACCATGGCCTTCAGCGTGGTCTACATCTACACGGCGGAGATATACCCTACGGTTCTCAGGAACATCGGCATCGGAATGTGTTCCTCCGCGGCCCGCATCGGAAGCATCACCGCTCCATATGTCATATATTTAGGTAAGGATATTCCCAAACCAACATTCCTAAGACTATATTATGTTTTTGGTGAATGGAGACGCTTGAAACACAGCAGGAATTTGCCAGTTACCTTATGATTAATGTAATAATGTATGTTACCCCCATCAGACTGTTTACTGAGACACTTTGAAGCAACATTTTGTAATGTTGCTGAACTCACTAATGAGTTAACTATTAAATTATTGTTTGTGGTGATTTACTAGAGTAAAATACCTATTGAAACAATTAACACTATTATTTAGACCCATTTTTTTAGCCCAACTTAAAACAAACCATTTGATAAGCAATTCCTATTGAGGCAGTACCTCCATGGCCTCCACTGGGTAGCATTCTGAGGTCCACCAGTGGGCCCCAGCCAGGGACCATAGTTAGTACAGTGAACATTGTATAATGATTGTCAACTTCCAATTAGGATAAGATAAAATAAAATAACTTTATGAATCCAAGGTGGGAAATTAATATAACTAGATGGAAGGTTACAATTTATAGTATTACAGAGAAGAGCCTTGTTCCTTTCAGTCTTGGTAATAATCACAGTTTATTGTAATTGTGCTTCACAGGCACCTACAACAAGTTTCTGCCCTATATTCTGATGGGAAGCATTACAGTTGGCTCTGCTGTGGTTAATCTCTTCCTCCCGGAAACCCTCAACAAACACCTACCAGAGACTGTGGAGGAGATGCAGGAATGTCAAGGGTAGGTTGTTAATAAAAATGTACAAAAATGTATACACGATACACGTCAAGCTAACACCGTGAACAGGAATGACATGATAAACTAAGAATGTTATCGCTTCCATCTAGATGAATGATGGTGATGTCAGTTCAACCTGGGAGTGCACGTTCTCAGTTACAGTTCACACTAAATCACCCCTGGTTTATTGAAAGCCACTGATTCATCGCAATGCTGACATACATTACTGACTGATAAGAGTTTGGTTAGAGTTTGGCATGCTTGAATTGCTATCACATGCTGTCTATAGCATATCATGGTATATAACACTACAGTATATAACACTCTATAATATAATATAATGAATATAAGCGATTTATGCCAGTCTGCATGCTGCCTGTTTTTAATTAACTCTGTCCTCAACAGGTTGTGCAGGAGAACAAGAAACAAATCAGAAGCCTGGGAAAGAAAGTACGACACATCTTTACTACACTGAGTGAGAGAGAGAAAGAGAGAGAGAGAGAGAGAGAGAGAGAGAGAGAAAGAGAGAGAGAGAGAGAGAGAGAGAGAGATTCCAGCTATATATAGTCTTTATGAATGGGGACTGTGGACCAGATTGCTGTGTTTTTTGTTTTTTGTGTTTTTTGTCCAAGCATTTGTACAGTGTGACCACCGTTACAAACTTGGTAATGCTAAGGTAGCATTATACATATACATACATACATACATAATGCTACCTTGGTAAATGAGTAACGTTGCAAGAGAAGGTGAGCATGTGAGGCAAAGGTTAAAAAAGGAAAGGAATCTTATCTGGATGAAAGTGAAGTTAGAAACAACTAAATCCATGCAATTATTTGATAGACCATAATGGACCGCCCCAGAAACATCTGCATTAGAACAGCAGATCAGAATACATTCTCCAGTTACCATGCAACCAGTCTTTACTTTAATATAACAACAATGGATGAGAGCAACCAAACACTAAAATCACACACATAGAATGCAATAAACAAGGACTATGCAATTACTGTTCAGGAAAAGTTCCAAATAGTGCCAAATTACCTCACCTGATCTCAACAATTTGAGCCAATCAGAAAAATGTAATTGTCCCTTGTTTGATTTTTTGTTACGGTCCTGAACATGAACATGAACTTTTTTTCATGACTATATTATATTATATTGTCATTTTCGACTTCAATTATATTGATCTGTCCAGTTTGTATGCTTTAGCCTTGTGCCTATACCTTATGAGTGATGATGAAAATTGTGTATGCAATAAATATCACACATTTATATGGGATTAACTTTGACATTGTCTTTGTACAAAGAAAAAAGTATCATTAACAGTCTTTTATTTACAACATTATTATATAGTGTTCAGTGTACAAGAAAATATGTTACTTATAATGCATTTAATGCAGTTCTATGGCATGGTAAGACAACTATAAAGCAGAATTTTCAAAGGTTGTGCTAACTTCCAAGTACAGTATGCCCTAATGTGCTACTGAATAGCCTCTTTCACACATAGTTCCCGGTAAATTACTAGGATAACCTTTCAGGCACCGCGAGTGATTTTCACTGTTCACACTGCAGCTATGTTCTGTAACATTTCCATCTTGTGCCCTTTCACACATAGCATAGCAATGTTGGAATAGATGGGCCAAGGGACAGCAGATGGGGGTAATGCAACACTTGGATGCTCTCCGCCATAATACTCAACAGAAGAAGAAACAGTAGCGTAGCCAGAAAGAAGAGACTGGGTGTGCAACAGGAATACTGGGTGTGCAACTGAGATACTGGGTGTGCCACATTTAGCGCGATTGTGTACCGGCTCCGCATTTACCAACCGGCCAACGGAGGGGGGGG
>OOFB01008930.1:0-37544 GCA_900323305.1 Trachyrincus murrayi | reverse complement strand
TGTTATATATCAAAATGTTCAGCAGTTTATGCTTTCACTCACATGTAAATATCTAAGCAATGCCATTCATAGTTTTTGTAACATTTAGCTTTGAACACCTACATGTTTTTGCCATAGGCAATTCATTGGGAGAACTCTCAGTGGCTCGACCAATACATTTTTGTTATGCAAATAGCAACTCAACTCACCTCTCTGATTGGCTCTTATGTATTCATTCATAAACTTTGATAGTAGTAGTAGCATTTACGAACAGCAGCTGAGCAGCTGCTGACTCTGGGTCCAAGGTGTGTGTGTGTGTTGGGGGTATGGGCATCTAGTGAGTAGAACACCCTAGCAACGACCAAGCAACACCCTAGCAACCACCTATTGTGTCAGACTGGGGGGAGGATGTGGGTGAGGTGTAGGCTGGATGCAGGATTGAATCAGTGGACTGGTCTGGTTCTACCTGTGTCCAGCACCGGCTGCGCCCAATTAAGGCCGATTGCAGCCGGGTGCTTTTGGCCTGTGTGTGCGTGTCTGTGAGGGGGGAGGCTGAGAGAGTGAGAGTTGACTATTTACTAGTTTTACTACCTCTATTTCTGCTCTGGGGTTTGCACGGCCCGGCAATAGGTGGCCCGGTGGTTGGGACCCCTGATCTAGGATACCCTAGCCACCCTATCCTTAGTAACTACAGAGCTGCGTAAGCAATACTTCCGACTGCACGAAGCTAGCCCACTTCACATTTTCTACAGGAAATGTACTTTCTAGTTTTATATGTCCTTGAGGCCCTCTTTTATATAAAAGGACACCGGGTCTCTAGCTCGCACTCAAGTGTCCTAGACTCCTAGGTCAGTTGTTAATTGCACCACTTCCTGTAGGGCTACGACCCCCATGTTGATAATTTTAGTAGTCTTTTGAAAACATTTTAAACGCGGTATTAATTTGTCATGATCATCTTGTTAAACTAAATGTATATATAAAATTCACCTTGGAATGAACTTTTTGCTGAAGCAATGATGAACATAACTTCCGGGTTGCCCCACAAAAACACGTCGGCTTACCGGAGGGTGACTAGGCGCATTGCTACCACAGCAATGCGCCTAGTCTGTCGGAAATCCAGAGAAGAAGAAAAAATACGTCATCCCTGGGGCACTCTAAAATGTATGTTTTTATTGAAAGAACATCAACAGTTACATAAAATAGCATAACATAACAGCTCAGATAACTACGCAAAGACAATGATTCAAACAACATGCAAGCTACATGGTTTCAGCTATAGCAGCGTGTGAGGGCTGGGTTTCCAGCCCACCCAGTTGGGTTGAGATACTGTAAATTTAAAGTTAATAAGGTTAATTGGACTGATTGGAAATCTATTCATTTTTACTCACAGGGGGGAAATGGAATGACTATTACGTGTTTTTGTATTATTTGGGTAAAATAAAACCCCTCTTTTTTTTAACTGCCAGCGTTCCTGTTTTTCCGGCGTTCGGTCCCTCACACAGCATCTATATAGCAACCACCATAGCAATGATAGAAAACGTTGCAATAACTAACAAACTAAACATCATATATATTCACTGAACCAAGATTATAAAAATAATATGCACATTTCTCGCTAGAAATGTTATCAAAACACAATTTTCAACTATCTTAAAATATTGCATTTTCCACTGAGAATAAAAGGAATGTCATTCATTTTGTTTTCGCAGACAGAATCATGACAGTGACGTGGACACAGGGCCAGCTGATAGGGGCGCTGGACCAGTAAACACTCAAATGGGTCATTATGGGGTGTATTGACAAACAACCTATTCTGTCATTTAGGTTAGAGGACTTGTTGGATAGTTTGTCTATCTGTTTACAGAGAGGTCCTAGAAGCCCAGTCATGTCGTATTTCTACATAATAAACTATTCCAGTAAAAAAAGTTCTGACGGACGAAATTAGACTCTAAACTAAACTACTCGCCTGAGGCGAGCGGGCAAGCTTAATTTCCAGCCCTGCATATATATATATATATATATATATATATATATATATATATATTCAGACTCCTGCTTACAGTGAAGCATACAACAGGAGAGGATATAACCTCAGAATGGGTTAGTACAACGCTTGGTTTGTACACTGGACAGCAGGCATCAAACCAAAGGAACAGTCTTGTTGGATGAACCATAGATTATACTAAGTATTTGTTTTGTCTATTCTGTAAACTACAGAGAAAGTAAGTGGGAGTGTAAGACATGAGAAGCATTGTGCCTGGTGAAGACAAGGGGGTCCAACGAGGGGCCGGCTGGTCATGAATGTCAGGACAAGGAGCAGATGTTAGCGGGGCGTGGGGAGGCCAGCACAGACTTTGTGAATGTCACCACTCTAGGGACCACACACACAAATACACACACTTAGTCCTTTGTGAAATGAACACACACACACATTCACCACCTTCACTAGTGACTGCATCAGAGGATGGCTTGCAAGAACACAATAGAATAACTTGCTCACCTTTAAAGGTCACGTCGTCATATATCTCAGAATAAATCCAAAAATGGTGTTGTGTGTGTGTGTGTGTGTGTGTGGGTGCGTGTGATCATATAAAAGGGAATATATCTCAGCCACATATCAGTGTTTTTTTCTTGGGCTCTGACTTGACATTCGTGGAGTGGTTCCAGTGTGTGGCTCGGCCTGCTCACATGATCCAGGACAGGATCCTACGTCACTCTCAGAAGAACATGTAGAGCACCAGAAAGACGCTGCTACTCCTGCTCTAACTACTCCCATTTATCTCCTTTTCTGGGGGAGATGACGGTGTGGGAGACAGAGGGACATAAGAACAGAGGAGGTCCTGAGGTGCACCAAGCGAAGGCCGTTTGTCACAATGTCAGCCTGCTGAATCATGCATGCGCTGGGACAACAGAGAACACGTCTGATGTATGACTTAGTACAACAACACCGTGTTGCCAGTATTCACGTGTACACATCGGCTCAGCGACAAGACCTCCCATGCATACACACACACACACACACACACATAGGTACGGGGCTCTGTGAAGGATAGATGGAGGAAGGAAGATGGAGCGGGGACGCTGGCATTGGGGTTATGAAGGAAATCCATTCAAAGAGCCACGACATTCAGGCGGCTTCCTCATTGATCAGAAGAACCCCCCCAGGAGCTACCCAGACACACACACACACACACACACACTGAATATACTGAGAGAGTAACACAATTACAACAAAAACACAGTACCTTTAATCTTTGTCAGAAATTGGAAACACAGATTGTGTGCTTATGACACAAAGGGAAGGCCCAATATAAACAATATGTCTCACTGGGCATTCACAGCACACAGACACACACACACACACACACTCATCAGACGGTCATGTGATAAGGCATGCTGTACCAACCTCGCTGTACATACACACACACACACGCAATTCAGATCTACATACACAACAACAACATACAGCAAGTACTCATTATAGCCCCGGCATATCTACACATAACACATGTAATACACACACAACTGTAAGTAAGAATCAAAAGAGAGAGCCCAGTGATCCAAGGCATTCATGGGGATTGACCAGGTAACAAGGAGAGGCTTTTAAGTCTGGGAATCACAAAATTCCTGAAAAAGTAAAGAACTCATTCTCAACTCATTCAACAATGATGAGCTCCCAAATTAACAGAAATGGGAGGATTATCCATGCCAGGGTTTTCTACAAGGTTCAGGCAACAATATAGATTCAATTTATTCTCCTGGCCACAGATCGGCAGACTAGACAGATGACAAATTGTATCAATAATTCATACACAAATAGCTAATCAAAGTCAACACCGAATCAGCCTTTGTGACATGAGGCGAAGCAAGCTGACACTTTCTTTGCCTTGACTTGAACACAAAGATAGAAGATTGAAGATAGCCTAAACTCTAAACGTGGTTGTCGTATAACATGAGCTAATCATAAGATAGCTTAAACTCTAAACTTGGTTGTCATATAACATGAGCTAATCACCGAATTGCTGCATTTAGAATATCTGCATTTGGCTTGCCAAAACATCTATGATTGGGGCATGATAAAAAAAGATTGTCAAAGATCAGAATCATTTTAGAATCAGTAGGCTAGGGAGAATTAAACATTTTACATAACTACATAACTATTTTGGGACAATGCGCATTTGTATAGTTTTATATTTACATTGTATGTTTTCTTATTCTGCAAATAAACATTTTTAACAAATTATGGTTTTAAAAAGTGATGGGGACAAAATCTGCCATTTCAAAAAGTGGTGGGGACATGTTCCCAGCGTCTCCAGTGTAAATGACACCTATGGTCTCACCACACTGACCCTCGTCTCACCACACTGACCCTCACTACAGTAGAGGAGTGGTCCATGGGCAGGAGTTGCAGAATTCAAACTACAGTGTGGCACTATATACCGCTGTATACTAATAACAAATCTCTTGCAAAATGCATTCATGCATCAAAACCTGCATGTTTCCATCAAAATGATTCACACAGGGTTCATATGAATAGGTCTTATTGAGCGTTGATTTAACACTCATTGTTAGAAGTTTTTTTCATTTTCTTAGTATCAGTGCAATTATGAGTTTAGCCAAAATAGATAACATTTCTGTGTCCTCTCAAAACTCTAAGAAAATCCTTAGACTGTGTCAGTCCTGACAATGGGTGTAATGATCTGAGGTCTCTGACAGATTATTGAAAAGTTTAGCCAATTGAGTTTGACCAATTGGAAATTAGAGTTTGGCATTTGAAGGCCATGTGAACAAACAAGGCTTGATTATATATATTGTGCTAAATTATGAGATTGTCTGTATAGTTGTGCAAAAAAAGGTTTAGAATTGCTATTTGAGTGAAAACAAAGGAATTGTGCTTAGAGTTTTGCAGAAATAGTCTTTGCAGTCTTTGTTGACAAGTTTTCACCATTGTGTGCACAGTTCCAGTTTTAGTATGTAAACAATTCAGAAAAACTGTAAACAAACACATGACAGCCAGTATGACATTTACATACGACTTCACTCGATGTGTTACATGAACTTTGCGATTAGTCACCGCAGACACATATTACAGGAAATCCATCAATTGCAGTATTGTGTTCTTAGAGGCTATTTCTAAGAACACAATATTGCTATTTCAAATAGCTGTTATGATCAACTTGGGGAGACCCAAATGCAGACTCAGAGTTAGAATGAATAATTAAAGAGGTCTATTGTCAGGATTTCCAGGAATGAGGATGGATGAGGGGAAAGTCCGGCAGATGAAGGCAGAGGAGTAAGGGGAGGCTGATGACTGGTGAAGCATGGCAGAGCAGAGAGTGTGGCTGTAGAAGCTAGCTGGGAAGCTAATGACCGGCAGACTCGATTTGCTGAATGGCAGGCAGGGAGATGGACAGGCAGGCAAATAGGTAAGGAATGATCCTGTGGCACAGGGAGACAAAGTTAGCGATGAGTCAAAAATACACACAAGAGAAATAAGTTGAATACACAAGGAGCCAGAGATGTAAGCTAACCACAATGGCTGAAACAACGATCTGGCGATGAGTGAGTGAAGAACCGGGGTAGATATACTCCAGAGTTGATGAGATGATGGGTAGCAGGTGTGCGGCTTGGAGCAGGTGAATGGGATGAAGAGCAATCAGGGAGCTGGGAGAATGAATGGAGTACCACGCCCACCACACAGACACACATACAGAGAGAGAGACAGACAGAGAGAGAGACAGACAGACAGGAGAACACAGGAGACTCAAGGAATAACTGGAGGCACAGCCATGGCTGTGACAATAGCTATAAATAATATACTCTATCTGAAGCCATTATGCAATTACTTTAGGTAGCTATGTGCTATTATAAGTGAGTTATGGACAATTCAGTAACAGACTTTTAACAAAGTAACAACATTTGTCCTATACATACATACAATGTGTCCCATGTAATTACATGGTAACAGCACAATTAACAAATTACCTTTTGATACATATTATTACCTTTTAGTTATTCTATTTTATTGGATGGTATGAAATAGACAATTTTTTAAAATCATATTTACTACCATTACACAACATTTGGTCATTTGGTATTAATTGTATCATTGCATTGTATTATAATTACTGTTATGTTATTGCAACAATAAATGAACAAAATGACAGACATGCAATGGACTATACAATAATGTGTTAACTATTTGTATTATGCAAAAAGCAAAACCATGTTGCGTATCGATGGAATACCAACGTACGCGTTCATTTTCATGTCAAATTGGAACAGCCTAAAAACATGAACATCTGGATGATATATCGGGAAGACAGCTCCATGGAGAGTAAGACACAACAAACAACACTATATTATGCTGCATATGTACTGTAAATTACCCTTCTCCATGTGTCCCTGTACACGCATACAATGTAAAGTGGAGGGAAACAGGAACATGGGGTACACTGGGTCCTTGGTTTATAATTCAGGAGAGATTCCTTCTGTCTGCCCCATGTCTCTCTGTTCTCTAATGAGCCTCTAGTCTAATTACCTACCGCTGAAAGTTCACCATCACACACACACACACACACACACACACACACACACACACACACACACACAGCATTGATCTCAGAGTCAGAGTTAACTGCAATGTTTGATTTTCAAAGATTCCACATTGTATTTCTGCAACTTGAGGTTAAAAATACAAAGACAACGTAGATCTCTCTTCATTTTCTATTTGACCAATAACAAAGACTTGGGGGCACAATATTCTATTGTGTTAGGTCTGAGGTGTGAACCAGCGCCGCGTGTCCCAGGTGTTTCTTCGTGAAGTAGCCGGCAACAAGAATGCTGCGTTCTGCACACACTGCAGAACGCATCATTTTCGTTGCAAATACCTTATGTTTTATAAAAAGGTATCTTGCAATCAATAAATAGCCTATGTTATATTGCATCAGTGCAATCCTTGTGTTTTGTGTTTACTAGTGTTATTATACAGTTTTCAACTAAACTATGTTTTGGTGGATTTTTGGAGGCAAAACACATTAGTTTGCACACGCACACATGTATGAACGTGCGGGACACTTAAGGGCCCTGGTTTGGGGGTTTGAAAATGTGGTTACCCTGAAGAAAAAGGCAACAGGACAACAAGCTAACTATAGCAGCTGCCATTTGTTCATTATTATTGTGGAGGGGAGGAACATTGTTGCGTATGTTTCATTGTTTTTCATCTTCAAAGAGCCAGCACAGAGAAGGACAGGTGTCCTTAAAGGATAACTTCGCCGATTTTCAACCATATCTCTATCTATCCGAATTAGGGCTATAGTGTGAAAAACGCCTGCATTTGTTGCCGATGCTCTCTGTGTCTCTGGGGCGCAGCTCAGCACAGATGCAAAATCTTACCCCATTGACAGAGTTAATGATGGAGTTGAGATGGTGGGTCATACGGCCGACAAGATCTGGGTTTCAGGCAACATGGAGGAAAGGTAAACATTGTTAATTTGCATATACTACCCACATTGAAATGATGCAAAGCCAGTTGAAAATCTGCGAAGTTCCCCTTTAAGGTTGGTATATCTTACTAGTGGCGTTGCATGACTGCTGCTACAGCATAGCATGCTGTCCTGTATGGGTACTTGTCTGTCCTTAAGCTATGGCTGAGTAACCTCTCCATGTTCTCCCCAGAGACACGGCCTTCTAACTCTGATCCATGACATCATGCTACCATGACCTTCATGTTTTCATTAGAATGAGGAGTAGATTCTCTATAAATATACAATCCTATTCTTCCAGAAAACGGCTGTGGTTTCTCTTGCACAATATACAATATGGTAGACGCTTATAGGAAACGCCATAAGGTGACATAGGATATATATCAATGTATCTTCAGGGAAGATGTTGCTAGTGACAGACTAGAAACAATGCATTACTAAACACTGTAAAGTCAACATTCATTTATTTTTCACATTGAGTTTGCTTGACATTTCAGCACCTCCCATTTGAGTCTGAAATGGTTCAATCCAACAAATGAGTGTTTTCCTGGGTACCAATCCTTCATGTCCTGCTATTATTAGGCTTGCTGTTCTCACACAGCATAATTGGAGCGCGGCACTGACGGACAGGGCTGAATTACACGCCTACGTCGCATCAACTTCACGATATCTCTCTCGGATATCTTCCTTCCTTAAAGCCCATATCAGGGAGGAGGACAAGTTGTAAATGAATCACTCAGACTGTCAATGTGCCCACGACTACTGCTGATGCCATTTAAATAACACATCTCTCCACTCCGTGAACTGCATGCGGCACAATATTAGCAATGAACTATCGTAGAGACGCATGAAAAAAGAGATGGAGAGGTGGTAGAGACAAAGACAGCGAATCCACATCCAATACCATATCATTAATCAAGTTCTGACAAAATCATGTGTGCATTGGTAAATCTCATTGTAATTGTCATTGTTTTAATATAAAAATGTAAGCTAATGTTGTCCATAACAAGGAAATACGCCACTTTGTATTATGCATCAATTTTATATTTGCTTTAGATTAGATCTATTAGATTAGATCTAGATTAGAACTAGATCTCTGCTTTACTGGAGTAACCACAGATACTATATTTACACTAAGGAGTCCACCTCCAACTATATCTTAAGCGTGCTGTTCGTTTCAGAATGAGTGGATGGATTTAACTATGCAAAGTCAGCATCTAATGTGCATATCTCTTGTTGGATTGAAAGAAAATGTGTAGTTTCAGGGAATGACTGATCCCCCACAAACACCATTATACCATGGGATGGTATAGTGGTGGGAAACAGAACAGTTGTGTCATTCGTAATGTGGATGCTGTAAGAACACACCCTGTGTGTGTGTGTGTGTGTGTGTGTGTGTGTGTGTGTGTGTGTGTGTGTGTGTGTGTGTGTGTGTGTGTGCGTGCATGCTTGTGTGCGCGCGTACTTGTGTGTGTGTGTTTGTATATGCCAAGCCAAGGCAATCAAGGCCAAAGGTCACTCAAAGTCGCCCAAAATCTTGCTGGCTTTGGATCCTTCAGTCGTGTGAAGGGATTGGAATCCTAACATAGAATCAGTGTATGCAGAGTGCAAAACCTTGGTTGTTCTCATTGCCTTTCTACCACAATCTCATACCACTCTCAGCTAGTTTATAAATAACCTCTGTTATACAGTAGCTGGACTAGAGTCCTGCTATAACCTCTGTTATACAGTAGCTGGACTAGAGTCCAGCATATGTCATAACGAGTCGGGTTTCTACATTAGAATCAGGATGTAGTATGGACATAGCACATCTGGATGTCAATTGAAAAAATGGCCTCTCTAATGAAGTGTAGTCAGAGTGGTTAGAGATGGCCAGCTGGTCCGATGTCAGATCACTAGAGCGATCCAATCGCTCTAGTGAGTCCATTCACGAGGGTCGTTCTCCAACCCAGACCACCCCTTAAAACCACCAATGGCCTTTAATAATATGTCCATGGTATTGATGAAGATCAATGAGTCATTCATGTCATTTCTCGGGGCATACAGATGTCATTGGAGCAGTCGTTGTGCAGCCCAGTAAATCGATAAATGGATTGAGATGCTGTCTTGTACTCAGCCCATACAGCCCGAAGACGGCGAAACTAACGGGAAAAGAGAGAAAAAATAAACATCTGGTGATTGAATAGTGTGAAGCATTGTGTGAACATGACATGTGTAATGCAAAGTACATTGAAAGGACAATACCAGTCTGGGTTTATTGGTGACGGAGGTTTTAGTGAAGCCAGGAGAGACGGTTACGATGGTTTAGTCCCCCAGGGTGGACTATTTACTTTCCATTTTCACTGTGGTAAAGTTGGTTTTACAACAGATATTTATTTAGACGGCCATTGTTTTTAGATCAAATTAAACCCTAGACATTCTTGTTCAGATGAAAATGATGATTAGATTAAATATATTATGATTGCATATCCGTGGTGTTATTGTAAAACTACTTTTCATTGTTTCCTATGGCAAGTGGCACTAGCACAATCAATTACAATCATGTGTTTAAAAAAAAACTTTAATTCATCCAAAAATAAATATCAATAATCAAATATCAATAATAAATAAATATCAATAAGCCTCTATAATAGTTAATATTGGGTGATACGTTGTTGTCTTGTCCTTGGGGGAAATAAAAAGGCTGGGGGGCTATGATGTCTATCTCCTCGTGAGACCATCCTGATATTCACGTTTGGTGATGAATATCAGTCTGGCCTTGTCTTGGGCATCAATTGATTTCCAAATATGGCCACGGCCTTACGTTGTTCAAAAAACTCCAGTCAATCAGAGTGGCACTCGTGCTCTCTTCACTCTTGCAAAATCCAGTTGGAAGTAAAGCAAAAACATATTCTAAGCTGAGAAAAGCCTTCTGTGCAGATTTCTGTTAATCTTTTAACATCGTTATTCAGTCTATTTTGGATAAAAACTGTAAAAACAGTGCTCCATAGATTGCCACACTTTCCTTGGGTGCCGCCATTGTTTTTTTAATTCGGCAGACTGCCGCGCTCCTTGTTCGTCACAAACTGACACTCCCTCCCCGAGCGCTGATTGGTCCTAGCGATTTAAAATGTTAGGAAAAGGCTTTCAACAGGATCGAGGCCAGACTGATCTCCCGACCATCGGGATGATCTCACGAGGCGATCTATCGATCTATCTCTACAATTCACCAGACTTGAATGATATGGTGATAAACCTGTTAGCATCTCAGAAAGAACGTCACTGTGAATTCCTCTATCAATACGGTGAGGTATTAGACTATGAACTCCTCTATGGATAAGGTGAGGTATTAGACTGTGAACTCCTCTATGGATAAGGTGAGGTATTAGACTATGAACTCCTCTATGGATAGGGTGAGGTATTAGACTATGAACTCCTCTATGGATAAGGTGAGGTATTAGACTATGAACTCCTCTATGGATAAGGTGAGGTATTAGACTGTGAACCCAACGTCAGCACTAGGCGCCACTGACACACACACACACTCTGGTGTGCAATAAGGAATAGCAATGGTTGAGTCTGGTTAATTGTGAACATTTATTTATCATTCATTTATTAGCTCGTTTTGCAGACAAGCTAAAAGAGACTAAAACAACCTGGACGATTTAAATAGTCCTAAACAGTCTTACAGTGATTTTGAAATCACTTGATGATGGTGATGATGATGATGATGATGATGATGATGATGACGATGACGATGATGATGATGACGACGATGATGATGATGATGATGAAAAAAGTGTGGACTGCGACTGTCATGTCTGAATGCATTTAACCTAAAAGGCTAATTTCTCAATAATAATAGTTTGAAATGCTTGTGGGTGAAATCTTGAGTCTACAAAAAAGAAAAAAATTGCAAGCACGCATTGGGCTGTTGGGGGACAAATGGCAGGGCCTAATGACAGGTCCCAATCCAGGCCTGATGATGACGATGATGATGAATAGATAACAGGAGGAAGGTACAGGCCCTGTTTGTTTGATGCTTAGTAGACAATCGAGGCCTGGAGTTATTTTTTACTATTATCTCTGTAACACCATCTAAAAATCCACCAAGTCTACACAGACGCACAGTGGGAAAGCGTGATCCCATTCTGCAGTACAATTTAGTAGTCTAAGGACGACTCTCGCTCTCCACGCTACACTGCTCTGGGCCATGTGCATGTTTAACAATAACTAACAGGATCCTGCACTGTGAATACTGATCACACACTTAATGGTCTTGCTGTTGTCTGTACTTATATTTAATCATTATTGAGATATCACAGGATAGTCACAACGAAGCAGTGTATTGCTTGCATCATTGGTCTAGCCAGAAATGAAATTGCAGCTTGGCCTGAATAAAAGTGAATGGGCCACACAATTCATTCCATAAATAGCTCAATAGCATTTACCGTACATTACAAGCTGCATCTGCATCGGTGTAGACTAAGGCCTAGTACCAACCACATGTACCGATGGCACATGTCATTCCATGAACGACAGATGCGGCACAATACATCTATACAAACATCTACAGTCTACATTCTGGATTTGTGAGCTTCGCTTTATATAATAAAGAAATAACTGGTTATATGCAAAATTTATGACTTGATTTGACTTCATTCATCCCACAATGGTGATTTTCTCTGTTTCATTTTTCATTCGGGCCTATATTCAAATATAATATGTATTAAAATAATTAATGACAACCGGCCGTGTGCGCACATGCACGACCAGTGAGAACTGCGGCATTCGTTAACATGGGAGCGAAAGTGAAGCGTAGCCGTTCTCTTGCGCGTCTGGTGGGTTGGGGCCATAATCGGTGGTTTAGCACGGTACAGTAATAAAGCAGTAGCAATGCATCTACAGCAAATATTAAGCGTTCTAATGACCGAAGGTGGACATAACTTTTGTTGTTATTTTCTACATTATGCCATGCTAAATAAACAGAATGTAAGGTATTTAGAGAAGGAAAGACTCCTGCTATCCCTGCAAGAAAGCAGTTATTGCAATCAAACAATATCTCCAGCTCAGACAACCTTGCTGGGGGTTTAGTCCAATCAGATCATTGATTATATGATATGAGCAGACTCCTCCAACCGAGGAGTCTGCTATTCCACCTACCCCCAGGTTGGTTCCGCCTACATTAGTTAACCATTGGTTGTATTTGAGACCCTTTTGACAAGAATTGATTATTGTTATTGCGTGAAAAATATCTATATCTCTCACAATTAATCGACTACTCGACTACTTTTTGGGAGTAGTTGACGAAAATGCAACAGTCGTGAAGGAAAGTTATTTTAATAATAGCAGATTTATTACCAAAAAATAAGCTATTTGATTGGATGGGCCTAGGCAAGAAGTGGGCGGACCTAGGCCAGGCCCACCCATAGCTACGCATCTGGAATATATGACAAATAAATCTAAACTGCCGGAACGCATTTCAATCCAATCACCAAAAAAAAGAAAAAACGGAACGCATTTTAAAGGTCGTCAGCGATGCGTGTAACAATGTCAGGTGAGCTCTGAATCTCCACTCTAGTGAGAATGAATGCACCTCAACAGCCACATTGTCATGTGATGCATGCCACTCATTTCCAAAGCCTGATTGTCATGGAAACCACAGACTCATTCCTGATCCACTCATTCATGTATTTGTATTCGCAGCCAATCATTTTTGGTAAATGGTATCTAATGGCATGCTATCTTACTATCTAAAAACCTATTAACCAACCTTGTGTTCCCAATCCTCTAGTTACTCTGCACAGTTCTGTTTAGACTTTGCCACTTGAAGTCTAAACAGAGATTTCTACTTCTCAAATTCGTACATGGGTCAAGTCATCTGTGGGTAGGCGTGTTTACCACAGTGTTCTGCTGCTTTGCTTCGGCAGTCTGATGCGCGAATTATTGACCCGATCCAGTAGAAACAAAGGTTTGACAGTTGTTAGGCAGAGATTCCTGATGAATCCTGATTGGCTGATTTAATTGTTTAAGTGTTGCTGATGTCATTGGTTGTTGCAATGTATGGACTGTGATGTATGTGATGTATGGACTAGTCAATAACCTAAAATGTATATTTATGTTTCTTGAAATGTTAAACTTCATCTCGTTCCACAAATCTGTTAAGCCGTATTTTAGAGCTCATCTCTGAATCCCGCTCCACTTGTTTTCTGACAAAAATAATGTAATGTCCAGAAATCTGCTGTGTTTTCTTGTTTCTTGTTTCTTGTTCTTGTAAGGTTTCTTGTTTCATGGTTTAAGATGAGATTCTTTTTTATTTGATCTGACTTATTAGTTAACCTTGTATTTCAAGCCTAGCAAAAACAAAGAACCCACAAATAACAGGTAGTTAATACATTAAAAGACAAGGTATGTAGTGTCATAGCTTTGGACTGGATGCCATAATACCAATAATCCTCCCAATATAATTTTATAATTAGTTAGTCATGTTTATTAAAATAGTATACTTTTTTTCTAAATCAGAGATGACTATTGTGGGACAGAGAGCGGAGAATTAATATTTGGCCAACATACAAATAAATAATAACGTAATGTTATACCAGTGTATGGGCACCATTATGTCCTAAAATACAAGACTGGAAATGACACCTTTAGGAATAATAATAGTGGATATTTTATTGATATGGACATCTAAACTATAAATGTAACTTTTGACTTGACAGACGATTAAGTTAGTAGTTTAGTTATTTTCAAAATGAGGGGTTTTGAGGAGGAGGCTTAATGCTGCTCTAATTAGAGACATGAGTCAGTGAAGCAAATATGAAAAAAACTTATTTTTGAGCTCCTAATAAGAACTGCTTCATATAACTGGGTCTGAATATCACTGACAGGCTTTTTGTCTGCCACTTGGACAGAGCACCTATAGAAAAATCAAACCTGCTTGATTTGAATGGCGCCGTGCGCTGATTTTCTTAGTTTTCAGGCAATAAAAAGTCACCTTTTTGGGTCCTCAGCAGTTTGCATCCCTGGATAGAGCAAGTCGTTTTTTTTGTTGCTAGAACATTGATAAACACATTTAATGTTACGTTATTTGGCTGGTTCGGTGGGGCACAGTGATGTCAGCCTTCAAAACCATTCCCCCAATAAACAAAATTAGAGATTAATCGTAGAAATTAACTTGGATCAATGGAGAGAGGCACATGTTTGCCTCCTCTGTTGCAGCACAGAGAGTAATGAGAGATTATTACAATTTATATTGGAAGATGAATCCCCATTAGAAAGCAGCTGGTGGATTCGATTTACTTCTGCCTCGTGTCCGTGTTTTTAATTTTTTTTGGGTTGAAAATGTTTTATTACAACACGGCTGCGCTAGCTCATGTGAACGCATTAATACCAGCACCAAAGGGTAGTTTGCATGGTAGTTTCCAAAGTGGATTTCAGTGTTCCAGTAATTACTATGGGTAACTGACACAGCTGTTACCTAGGCCTAATTGAATCTGAACCGAGATATCTTGATCTTGGCTTGTATCTCTCCATGTATTGTGGACATCAAATGTCTACCTCTCATCTGCTGGTTGAATCTGCATGGGTGCATGTATGTACATGTGTGTCATGATGTCATCTGTGATCTCATTGGATATTGGAGGGCTCACTGTGGTTTTCCCGGTTTGCGAGATTCAAGTGCAAAGTTAATATATTTCCAGTGGGCTATAATATTCAGATTTCCTTTTGGGCATACCAGATCATACAGACGGACATTTGAAGATAAACAATAGCTGCCTGCAGACATGCATGAGATCTGCTTTTGTTCAACATATATTTTCACAGAAGAAAGCAAATAAGTGGTCTTGAAGAATATACCGCCTGGAGTTATGGGCCAAAATCACATCTTCACCAACACTCCTGCCATCCACATGTCTAGTTTGCACAGATGGTCTACACCATTGTGCTGATAGAATATGATACATCTTTGATTCTTTATTTCATTCATTATAATGTCAGCCAGGAACTAAGAATAAAAGTAAATAACGTTACAGCTCTTCATACAAAATGTCAATAAAACATGGTATAACACACACACACACACACACACACACACACACACACAGTTTAGGTGGGAAACAACACTGCCAAAAAACTGCCACAAGGCCATAGCCACAACGAAACACAGCCACATCAATGTTTGTACACTTGAATATATTCTGTCTAATGTAAAGATGGAGGTGGTTCTCAACAGAATATATTCTAATGTAAAGATGGAGGTGGTTCTCAACAGAATATATTCTAATGTAAAGATGGAGGTGGTGCTCAACAGAATATATTCTAAGCTCCACAGCTGAGAGAACATTGCTTCTCTCCCAGTGAGGACTGGTCTGCTGGTCTCTTCACTACCACCACTCCCTTTCTGACGCGTATTCCTGTCCACTCATCTCCCACTTGACCCATTACATCCAGGCCTATAGAGAGTTACATCTAGGCCTATAGAGAGTTACATCCAGGCCTATAGAGAGTTACATCCAGGCCTATAGAGAGTTACATCCAGGCCTATAGAGAGTTACATCTAGGCCTATAGAGAGTTACATCCAGGCCTATAGAGAGTTACATCCAGGCCTATAGAGAGTTATATCCAGGCCTATAGAGAGTTACATCCAAGTGTTATGTATAATGGTCAATAATGTAGTTTCAATAACGTAGTACATACAGTCTATCGATAATGTATACCTCAACTGTCCATAATATTTAAATTTTTGCATCTACATCTACAATCTACATTTCTACTACTCTCATTGCGTATATATAGACCTATTTTCTGTCTATGTTTATACCTTGAATTCTACACTGTCCTGTAGCCTACCTTCTGAAGGCAATTGTTTTTCATTTGCATCTGTGAAGGCTGTTCAACTAGGTAGCTATATACACAAAACACCATCTAAGGAAGTCTCTTAACAAAATAAGTTAATAATTCAGATCAGAAATAATACAATATTTGGGTTTGTATTAAAGCAGAACACAGTAATTAGACAATTAGGTATGTCAGTGCCAATTTAGACCTTTTCAGTTCAAAAAGCACATTACTATTCTAGCAGATGCTGTTAACCTTGTACTTTAGGTCCCACATGGATTATGTTACAAAGAAAATAAATTACAGTCCGAGTGTATTATATAGGGCAATAAATTGTTTGACTCCTCAAGAGAGGAAAATAATTGTCACACAGTTGCTATTACATATTTTGGACTATGCTGAGGTGGCATATTAGAACTTTCTCTGAATGTAGTTTTCAATAGCATTTGCAGGTTTGCTTTGAGATGCCCTTATCGATCCCATCATTGTTTTATAATTCTAGAAGACATTTTCACTGGCTTCAATTTATTTTTCATTCAGATCAACATACTCACTTTGACATACTCGGCATCCTTTCTTTGTTGTACCTAGGATCTCCACTGAAGCTGGACGACTTGCTTTTCATTACAAAGCTCCATCTGATTGGAATAGCTTCCCTGATGCAGTTAGATCTATCACCGCAGGTCCTCACTACTCGTCTCACTATTTGTCTACCTTAAAATAACTTTAATTGTTTTTAATTTGTAGTTGAAGTCCATTGTTGTGTGTATATGTGTATGTATGGAGTCAAAACGAAAGCATTCGTTTTGAAAGCATTGTAAATGTAAGTGAAGTATTAAACAAATTCAAACAAAAAAACTATCCTTGAAATAGTTGTTTTGATCTTTGCAAGAAAATTCGAACTTTTTTTGCATTTACACAACTTTTCTTTTTGCAAAACTTTTTTCCTTTGTGTTTCACTTTGTGGCCTCTTTTAGACGTGGGGACGGGGTTAATGGAGTGGGCGTGTTCATAGAGGAAGAGGCGGGGTTTGGGATGCCAAACGCCATGAAACAAAACAGAAGAAGAAGCTTGGGCACACGCCATAGCATAGCTTTTTGAGTTTTCAGGTTTCTGAGTTTTCTAGTATCGGATGTATTGACGGTACGACTCGACTCAAATATACGTACCAGGTTCACCACAGACTACTACTGCGATCATGAATATGAGATAGAGAACAGGCAACAATGTCATGGCGCATTGCATTCTGGGTGGTCGCCATGATTTAGGATACACCTCGTAGTTTACATTCATTTTGCCACAGCAACCACGAGCCACAGAGACAACAAACACAAATCAATAGCGAAAAGAAACACGAATGGACCAGGCGAAGATCAAGTGCAAGATTCCATACCGAGATAAGTGTCATGGTCTCAGTCGTACCACCAGCTCCCCTATGTTCTCCCTCTCCCTTGTGTTCCCAGTGCGTCTCTGTCTCTCTGTGTGTATGTGTTGGTGGGCATGGCTCCAGACTCCGCCTCCTCCCTGGCTCATCATCCACCTCCCGCTCACCTGCTCTGCCTCTCACACCTGCGATTAATCTACTCATCATCACACAGTATTTAAACCCCGGCTTCCCAACCACTCATCGCCAGATCGTACTTGTATACACTGACGATACTCTCGCTGTTACCTGCCTGTTGCCGATCTCCTGCCTGTCTGACTACCCCGCCTGTTGCCGATCTCCTGCCTGTCTGACTACCACGCATGTTGCCGATCTCCTGCCTGTCTGACTACCACGCATGTTGCTGATCTCCTGCCTGTCTGACTACCACGTCTGTTGCCGATTCCCTGCCTGTCTACCGGTCCCGCCCGGTTTACTGTTCATTCCTGTGTTTATTCTCAAGTAAACATTTTTACGTTACCTACGTCTCTGTGGTCTGTCGTCTGCTCCAGATGTGTTTTCCTACCTTGTTGTGTGAGCGCTTACACATTTGAGCAGTTCAGAAATAATAAATCTCTCGAGGCCCATTTCAGTTTACAAATGGATGGATGCAGGACCTGCAGCTCCAGTGACCAGAAACCGTTGTTCAAAGGTAGGTAATCACCACACACACCTCTCTGTGTCACCACTTAAACAACTTATTTTTCAAGGCCAACACTGCATCACATTTAGTCATTACAGCCTTTCGCATATTTTGGTTGAGTTGGACTAGTTTCTGTAATGGTGATTAGCTGTAAATGTGAAGTAAAGAGTCAAAAATCTAAAGGCCATCCATTCGTCTTATACTTATTTCAATGTTGTTTATGTCTTAGGTTTTGCCCTCTCAACACCATCAATCTCCCTCCGCTCAAGCCATGGGTGATGTAGCAGTGCAGATACGGGGGACCAAGACAGTCACTGCCGTTCCAGCCTACTGGATGATGCCCAGTAGTGTGGACAAGGTCCAAGCGGAGGTGGGCTACAAGATCAACTTCTCCTCTGGTGCAGCTAAGAAGAAGGCGCTCGACAAGTGCATTAGTGGAGAGAGAAGAATCTCAGGGATACAGACTCATGTTGGCTGCAGCGTGACCCCAGAAACCACACTTTTGGACCCCTCACCCAACTTCAGATTTTGCACATTCACAGCAAAGGCTGTTTTTCTTTCTGGAATGGAGGACTACTACCAATACTAATCAATATTCTGTTACACAAAGAGATTCAGATTTGGAGTAATTTTCCATAATGTATTATGGTAACAAGTAGAATGCAACATATGAAGGCAATAGTTTATGAAGGCCACTGTTCTCAGTCACACATTTATTCTAATTATAGTGTACATGCTCATACCCATTTATCTAGCCCATAATGTATAGTTCTTAATAACTTGGTGTGTAAATATAGTTAATTCATGTTTTTTTTATTTGGAAATGAAAGAGATAGCGCCCTTTGGTGTTATTGACCAAATTCCACAATGTATACATGTAAGAAAACAATGATTGACTGTAGGTATGCTTATTTACTGTATAATGGCGGTTGGCATCCCAAACCCTGCCTCTTCCTCTCTGGACACGCCCACTCCGCTAACCCCGCCCCCATGTAAAAAAGAGGCCACAAAGTGAAATGCAAAGGAAAAAAATTATATTTCAAGTATATATTTTTTGTTTACAATGCTTTCTGGCGTCATTTTGACTCCATATGTATGTATGTATCCATACATATTTATGTGTATTCTTTTTTTGTATGTTTACTATCAAATTGTACTTTCTGTTGAGAAGTTTTGTTCATGCAATGTATGTTCTTAGGAGCTGTTGGGTTGGAAGTTGGGTGTGAGAGTATGCTTCTGTATCTATATGTTTTTTGTTGTGATGTTTTTCAGTTTCCTCAAGGACCCCCTTGAACACAATGGTTCATCTCAAAGGGTTATCCTTAGTATAGTATAATATATCCAAATCGACGTTGGATACATGTCATTACAACGTACAATACGTTAGCTACATGTCATTACAATATACAATACATGTTAGATACATGTCATTACAATGTACAATACATGTTAGATACATGTCATTACAATGTACAATACACATTGGAAAGAGATACACATCTTAGCTACATGTCATTAAGCAGCAGGTGCATGCTTGCTCAAGGAAGCTGTGGTGGAAATCTCCGTCAATGGTCCTTACTATCTCTGTTTAGTGCATAAAGAGTCATCCGAATCTGTAAAATATATCTTCCTGATTTATTATAACAATATAACATAATACAACACAATACAATACAATAGACCAAAGCTTTAGCCGAGAGTTCTTCCACGCTTACTCTAAGAGCTCGTGGAGAGAAGTCTCCCGATTCCAGTTTCTCAGCCCTGGTTATACTCTTCCTGCTCCCCCATAGGCTTACAACAACACACATGTTTACGACGGGAAGACAGTCCATACCCTTACGTCTTATCTTTACAGCCTTCCTGTGGCCCTGACATGTAACATAATGGTAAACAGAGTCAGTTGGCTACGCGACAATTGGTGACTAACAACAGAATATACAAAGACACATGTATGGGTCTTCTCATGGCAATATTTTCCACTACAGAAGCCCAGGTAGAATGTGGACATTGGGGCTCAAACCCAGAAGGTTCAAACACCCTAACCACTGGACTATCCTCCCCCCCGCTTTTCTGGCTTTTCTTTAAAGGAAAACCAAACCCTTTCACAAGTACGTTTGGTTAGTCAGAATCTGAATTAAATGGATACTTTTGGTTAGTTTCTAATGTAGTCTGGTTGGGTTTCACAGTGCACAAATTTAAGTGAACCAAATAAAAACATGTTTTGAGGGGCGTATACGAAGGAGCAGCGCCACAAATGTAATCGCAGAAGTTGATTTATTGGTCAGAAACGCTATGTCTTTTATGCCTCGAGAGCTGCCACTTCTATGCAGCGAATAGCGGAAATGCTATCCAAGTTTTGTTTACTTAATCGGCAGGCACACAAATCACATCCAGTTTAGATCAAATTAGTTTGTCTGCCAGAAGTCGGCGAGAAGGGATTTTGATTTTGATAGTGGAATAGCTCAAACAGGGTGTTTGGTTTTCTTTTAAAAGTTAAAAACAAACTAAACTGTCACCGCAACCTTCCCCCAAGAACCAAAGACCGAAACTCCTCACAACCTAACAGATCCCAAACAACCATATTTTGCTTCAGTGTGGATAAACCATATAGGCTTAGCCAATCGTGCTCCAGTATGCAAACTATTTTGCAGGTTTACCTCAAAAAGAAAGGGCTCCTAGCATTCTCAATGATGGTGAAGATATACAGATGTTACCAAGACATTTTTACTAGGTTATTAAATATTAATTTATACTGTTAATATATGTGTAAGTGCAAAATATGTGTCCCGCGGATCATTAATGTGTCAGTGTGTACAGAATTTCAAATGTTATTTTGATAACAATATTAAGTCATTCTTAGAAAGGCACACAAATAGGCATACACTCAGGGACATGCTAAATGTCCAGAAAGCACTGCACAGAAGCATGCGTAATAACAAATGCCTCCATCCATCACAGCTAAAAGAGGACAGCCACCAAGTCATGCATAATACAAGCCTCATTGGCTGAGTCGGCGCGTCAGGAAGTCATTACTGTAATGTCCACCTTGAAGGTGTTCTTTGCTGTACTTTGGCATTTATGTTTCCCTGCTACGTCCCCCACTTTCTTCTGGAGAAGTCAATTTATAATTGGAGGGACTTTGCCTTGATGCAATTTCCAGCCCTCGCCCTGCACAAGGCGAGGGCTCATCTCACAAATAGGGAAGAGCATGGATAGCTCTGCGCTTACCACATAGCTAGTCAAGATGATCATGTCTGAATAGTTAACATCAAACAGAATGTGTGTTCATGTGCATGTCTACGTTCTATGCTGCTTAACACCGTTTAACTGCAATCACCAATAAAACATATGAGTACAACTGTACAACATTACAACAGTTCTGTGTATACTATATGGAGACCGGATAGAGATGTATTCAATTAATACAGAGGTACAAGGATTAAATTATGAATGTGTTTTTTTTTCTTCATTTAGCATAATGTATCATATCTAACCTGTTCATACCTTACCTGTTTAGTACATGGAAGTGGTAACAATAGATAACACAGTAAATATGTTCTGGTTTGACTCAGTGGTTGGTCTACACTAGCATATAAACGGCAATAGGGACAACAGCAGAGAATATGACGTAGTGCTTCTGAAGCAACCAAAGTCCCTGCGCCTAGTCATCTTATCAGGTGTCCCTGTCCCTCATGTTCCTGGTCAGCTTATAACCAATACAGCTATACTGGGCAATAATGAAACAAAACATTCAAAAACGTTCATATTACAATATATACAGGCAGTAGGGGTGTGCTTATCTAAGATTTTGCATGGTCAATGTGATTTGTCAGGCCAGACCCATCGTCGACTGATCGTGGAATCATATATCATATATTTTTTAATATCCTGCTCAATGATTCCTAATTTTTTGTAACTTTTGCTAGGTTTAAACACTTAAAAACAACCAATTGGCTTTATGTTCTCACAGCTGTCTATAGGCGAGGCGCAGCACCTCCGTTAAATGGCCGACTGCCTCTACAAACAAATTTACTTTTCACAATATGACGACAATGTGCACATAAAATGTCCCGGTTTCAACAAATGACCCGGTTTTGTTAGGAGCCGAAAAAGGAGGTGGCCCAGCTTATTAAGCACAAGCACCCCTGTCCTTTCCCCTTAAACTAGCCCCTTTAATGTAAACACAGTTCTTCCTGCTTACATTCTCCTGTGCTTCTCTCTCCACAGTTCAGCCATCTTGGGCGGTGTGCCTCCAAACAAAACTCAAATGTGGGTGTGGCCCAATTAACACATAATTACCTCCATCTGCTTTAAACTCCTCCCCTCTCCTAACACAACACCATTAGACATGAATGAAAACAAAATGACAGGGCCTTTGCCGCAGCTGCCCCCTCCCTCTGGAATGCCCTCCCCAGCCACATTCGCTCCGCTAACACCCTGTCATCTTTTAAAACAGCCCTCAAAACCCACCTTTTCACCCTTGCTTTCGACCCATAGTTTGTTCTGTTTTTGCTTTGTTTTGTTTTGTTCTTATTTCACATGTAAAGCGTCTTTGAGCACCTGGTAAAGCGCTATATAAATCCGAGGTATTATTATTATTATTTAAAACAAAAAACATCCCTATTTGACAGCAGTCCAAAACATAGGGTTTGAAGCTTTTCCGAGACATTGTCCTATTGCATCACTTAAAAAATATAGTGAATATTATCTGCTAATGGATGTATGCAGTGTTAAATATGACCTTAAACCAATGTGGGGCTTTCCTGAAAACACCAATGATGTCCATGAGTTACACCAGATGTCCCTGCACCACCACCACCACTACTACGCCCAGAGGCATTCCCAGTGGTTCATAGTTGAAGGCTGACATGTGAATCCATGCAGCTCAGGGTTCAGCACATTAAGTGAGTTGTAGATAATTATCAAGGCACGCCCTCCTTCCCTCTGCCACATAGCTGGCTTCCCCCGTCTGCTTGTATCTATCAGTTAGGCTGAGAGACTCACAGGGAACTAAGGTTCTCTGAGACCATGTCTATCTAGAACGTCACAGATGATTATTGTGTCACTGCAAGTGGGTGAGGGTGTGTGGGGGTGTTAAATACACAAAATACAGTACATTAAGGATTTAACAATGTTTACCTCTTTTCTTTAACACGTCTCAATGAAAAGACTCCCAATATATTAAAAACATTTCAGTATAACCATTCTATGTGGAGGGAGTGGTGGTCGTGAGGAATTCCTTGGGTGGAGATAGTGGCCTCGGTTTCACTTCATGACAGTCAGTCAGCCAGCCAGCAGGGGCCAATCTGGTGGTGTTAAGCTCTGACGCTGCTCTAATCTTTCAACCAGACAATGTTTTTGTTTCTCTATCTGCCAGAAGTTACACCACAGCTTGCTGGCCACCGCAGGCGTGTGTGAAAAAGGACTCTCAGGACAAAAGACGCGAGCGCCCTTCGTGCGAGATAAAAAGACACAAGATGTAATGCCCGCCCACGAAGGTGGCGGCGAAGCCAAACCCATCTTCGCCAGAAATAGGAAATATAACTGTCCTGTCTGTATATATTATATACAATAGGCCTATATTAAGTAAATGTCTCTCAAACAAATATGTCTGTCAAATTGTACAAAATAGGCCTATAGGCCTAACACAATACAAAAATACAATAACTGTGCGTTCTTATCATCGCCATGCTTGCAGAGTATGGAGTTCTCAACAGCTTGATTCTATATAACTATATAGGCATAATTAAAAAGATTAATGAAGGTTTAGAAGCTCACCACAGTGATTTGTGTTTGACGATATCCGGTTGCAAAACAAAATAGCTTGTTGAAAAAGGAAAGATTTCTTTCAGATTAGTCTGAAAGAAAGACTAAACATTGGACAATATTTCACACTATTAGATCGCTGATATTGATATTCATGCAGTTTTTATATCAAGGACATCGTGTGCCACTCGGGGAAATATACATGAAACATTGTCCAATGTGTAAACGACTTATCTGAACTAAATTGGCTCTCAATAAGCTATGAGCTACTGAGATTAGGAAGCAAAAGATGGGGAATTGAACGTCAAACTGAATTCATCATCGTGGATATAATTGTGTGTTCCGTTTGTCTGAAACAAACCAAATATATTAAATGTAGACGCAGCTTGAGATTAAACTAATGTCTAAGTGGTTAGTTATTAGTTGTCCGACGTGGAAATAAGCGGAGCTGGGTTGGGGGTGTCCTCGCGGGGTTGGGGGTGAACCTCACGGTTCTTGCACGTTTTAGCCCTCGCACGGGTGGGTGCTCACGACTCTTAAGACCTTACTGTTGCCTGCAGACCACTGTGTGGAGGAGCCAGCAACACGTTAGAGTTAGACAACAGTGACACTCGTAGAAATGGTTAAGTGAGCACACACGCACGCACAGACACACACAGCTTCCTCTAACTGTGTTAACATGCTAAGCAAGATCTGCTTATTGATCCGTGTATAACTCAGCGATGCAGAGATCTGAAAGGTTCGGGTGAATTGCTCTTTCATGTTCTCTCATCTAAGGCTGCCACTAACAATTATTTTTCTATTGTGCATTTCCTTGTTTCTTACAATAGGGGTGGACACCACAACTTTCTGGTTTTGTGGAGGACTAATTTGACGGTTGGCCAAATCTTACACGTTGCACTTTTAATGTAAGATATAGTAATATTCCCTATGTTCCGTTAACTTAAACATTCAATTTATTGATTCCAATTATTCAAACGTTGATATATGTGTATATATATATATATATATATATACTGTATATATGTATATATATGTATATATATATGCGTATATATGATATTCCCTAAACAAAGACATATGCTTAACATAATGGCAGAAATAAAATAATTAGATGAGGTCTACATCCCAACAAGCCCAAGCGCACACATAATAACGCATTGGTAATTAGTTTCATAAACATGAATAGACTATTGAAACTTTTATGTGCGGTCAAAAAGCGTGAGGCGCATCAAAACAAAGTAGTGCTCACCACAGGCACGCTGTACCATAGGAAAACAATCCAGAATAGCACCTGCATGCTTTCTTTTCAGGTGTTCGCGCATGGTGGTAGTGCTGCTGTGAAATGCCATAGACATTTTGCACAGGCCGTTTTTTGGCCGTTGCTAATTTAAAGTATTCCCATACCTTTGAAGCTTTGGGTCTCGGGAAACCTTTACACGCAATTTCTGTGGTAGCAATGTTTTTTTTTTATCTGTAGGTGTAGAGTAGCGCATATCTGCAGACCAGAGAGTTCGAGTGGCTGGGATTACACGACCAACCAGATGTTGGATGTTCCGAGATCCAGGCTCAAAAATACAGGCGACCGAGCCTTTGCGGTGGTTTCCCCTAATCTCTGGAACAGCTTACCTTTTCAAATAAGAACTGCTCAAACCCTAGAAACTTTCAAGTCACCTCTTCTCATTGGCATTCAATTCTAGTTTAGTTTGACACCTTGACTTCATCTTCTATTGTGCCGAAATTATTTTATTATTAGTATGTCTATTGTGTTCTTTACTTTATATTTGTCTATTTTGGTATTTTAAGCCTATTCAGCACTTTGGTCAATTGTGGTGTGCTTTAAACTTTTGCTTGACTTGACCAATGGGCGGTGTTACTGTCAATCACTTTTAGGTCCGACAAATCAGAAGGCTTGAACTACGTGTCAATCAAATATCAACCCCGACCAATCGTTGTCTAGAATCAGCTGTCAATCACTTAACCCTTGTCTTTGTTGTGTCTTCGCTCTGTGCTTGATGGCTTTTAATCCGTGACGTTTGATAGTTGGCCTACTATTTAAGCTAAAGACACAATTTGACTCGGTATGCCAATACAGCAAGAGTGACTTGACGTTGATGTACATATATTCAACGTTTTTCTCAAAAATGTTTAGACTTTTGTCAAAGCACAGAGACCGCTTCCTACTGCCCACTTTGCAGGCCAAAAGTATTCCAGTTGCAGTCACTGGCCCATGCAAATGAACACATTTTTGGATGCTATAGGCAATTCTTTACTCATGGTGGAGGTGTGTCAATGAATGCATTTTCTGACTTTATGTGTTCACAAATGAATATAGGCCTCCTAGTGTATCGTAGCCTTCTTGTCACATACTAAAAACTAGGGCTGGGTGAATTGACATGGACATTTGTAATGCGTGGTATCAGATTTAAAACTAGTTTTCCGCTCTCTGACATTTCAAACCTCATATTTGGATGATTTTAAGGTGATTATAAGTGTATATATATATATATATATATATATATATATATATATTATTCCAAATGAAATGGTTGTCATTGTAGTGGTCTAAAAGTCTTAATCACAAAATAATCACAAAAATATCTTAAAATCCTAAAATTGACACTCTTGACCTTGGTCTCTTGGAACAAATCCAAATTTGAAGTGTTCTTATTTTAGGATAATCCCTGACATCTGATATGCATTTTTACCCCCAGGCCAATACCAGAGAACCAACGAAGAACCAGTTCAATAAACAAATGTTCTGAGAAGTACAACTGTTCATTATAGTAACATTCAGATATTTACACATTAAGCAGACTTGTTTTAATCCCAGTACAGTAGCATCCAAAACCTATTTTAGCAAAGTTGATAAGAACATTTACAAAAAGTCTTTCATACCAAATGCAATAACTTTGCTATATTCATAAACACCATTCATACAACCATGTCCGTTATGGTTGTCTGTACTGTGCATGTTGTGTTATCTATTATTGTATTGTATTTATTGTGTATTACCTGATTTACTGTGATGTGTGATTCACTGTGATGTGTTTTAACTTAACCAACCCGTGAAGCCGAAGACAAATAAATAACTAAAAAATTACATATATAAAGCTGTGTTGGAGATCTTAAAGCTCCTTCAGAAAGCAATAAAGAAGGAGGGAGTAAGAGTTATGAGTGTAAATATGAGGCAACAGAGACAGCAAATTATGATTAGAACAAGAGAACAGCAGAAGACAGCCCCAAGACTCAAACAACCTTGACACATCCGCAGTGTTTCTGGAACAAGCTCGGGTATCCACAACTCCTCGCATTGTTCAAGGCTCAGCTAAATAAATAAGCATCAAATTAAACCAAATAACATATTTTTTAAATATGATTATGCAAATTCACAACTCTCATGCATGTGTGCAGTCAATTAGAAACAGGTGGAATTCATCATGTTTCCACATCTTTTAGCATATCTTCAAAAGCCCATTGTGACCCCAGGAAGTCGGTAAAATCACGTTTACTTGGTGTTTCTGTGACCCATAAACTTTTTCTGAGCTTAGCAGCACAATAAGCAACTTTCTGATAGTTGGCTACTGTTAACGTGAGGCTATCCTGCATTTGCATATGTCCGTGTGAAGAAACAAGGACAAACAAAGGCCAGTTTGGCTAGGAGTAGTGGCATCAGATGCTTTGTGTGTGTCCAAATATCTCCCATTCTCAGAAAACCGTGAAAACTAATACAAAGTCCTTATTGACTGGCAATAAAGAACTCTGCTAGTTGTAAGCTTTTCCTCGGAGTCAGAGACTGTATCCGTGCCCGATTGAACTTGAGTAGCCAAAGCAAGACAGAGACAGAGCAATGACGTCCATCCTTCTTTATAGAAGCCCGGACCGAAAGTTCCAGAAGCCGGACCGTAAGTTTCAGAAGAGCATGCGCACAACGCAGATTACCTTTCCTTCCTTCTTGTTATTCTTATTATTAGAGAAATAATTTAACAAATCAATCATACATTCACATGTGTTTGTATGTTTGATTATTCATGTTGATACATTTTTAGATATTGTTTAATAGTTTATTTTTGCAATGTCGTTGGCAGCGTGGTATGGAAGCCCATACCCGTGTTGAACCGGATGTCATGGTGAGCCACGTTGGTGGGAACAGTATTGGCCAAGCGGGCAATACTAAAACGAAGCTGTTTGGGGAGATGGGGAAGGGAAATAATGTTATTTCTGAAAACCAAGCTGATGTTTTTGGACATCCTCCCTCGCTGGAACTGGAGAGGCCAGTCTGATCGTAGCAGTTGAGGTCTGGACAGAGCCAGACAATGGATCAACCGGTCAATGTATGGTTTTCTGACGGACCTGGTTATGGGTTGTATTGGGCATCCCAACATCAGCCTGGATCTGTTGTCTAGGGAAACATCAGCACATCACTTGCCTCCCAGCTCCAATAAGCACAAGCACCCTCGCAAAACAAAGTCCCTTTTCCCTCGCACTGTTTGCTCCGAAGAGCACCCACTCAATGATAAAATCATATAATTCCTACATAATAACTACAGATGTCCCTGTCTCGGGCTGCGATGTCTGTAGCAGTGTCGCAGAATATTCAGATCCTTCCCAAAATATATTCCAACCTCGGAATCAAGAGCTGAACTTGGTAGACATTTTCTTTAAGAAAATATGATGTATTTGATGGTAAGTAAGTTATGTTTTACGTTATCATGACATAATATGCAAGGTACTTCAAGGTATCAGATATTAGTTTCATTCCCATATGACAACAACTCGGGCAGCAATTCATTGGATATTGGATATTTTTTATTTGAGCATAAACTTGATTGCCTTGAGTTTTTCCCTGAAAGCGAGGGGTACACGATCGAAATCCAGCACCGAAAAACTGCCATTGAGTGTTCTAGAATGCACCGCCGCAAAGCTAAAGTTAGCTGCGGCGAGCTTACCCGTGACTAACGTTAGCGTTAGTTACATTTGAATAATTTATTCAATTTATAAATGTACAGAATGTTGCCTCCTGATGTTGAGAGGGGGTAGTGAAAGGAAGGAAGGAAAGGTAGGAAAATAGCACACTGTAGCAGATCGCAGGAAGCCTGACACGACAGCCAGTGACAAATTGCAAATAACGATAAAGAAAAATAGGACCTGGGGTGCGTTGTACATCACCAATATACGTTTTATAACGATGTCAAAGTGTTTTAGGCTGTATTATTCCTTTAATAAAACCTTAAAACACACCTTAAAAACACCTTATTAAACCCTTAAAACACCTTGTTAAAACCTTAAAATACTTTAAAAACACTGTATTAAAACCTTACTAAAACCTTAAAAACATGACCCAAATGCCCACGATGATTAATTGTTTAATGAACGAACAAACAATTTGAAAATGTTTTTGCCCCGTTTGTTAAATTACACGGCTGATTTATAATCATGTTCTTTAACAATCCATAATCTATCGTGTTCTTTAACAATCCACAATCTATCGTGTTCTTTAACAATCCACGATCTATTGGATGACCAGATGCAAAGCATTTGTGTACTGTGTTAGCCGTGATTTATTTTCCACAATCAATTGGATGACAAAAACATCAAAAACATCTTATTAAAACCTTAAAACACACCTCGATATGCTGCTCTTCAGCATTCCTGGCATCCGCATCAGGTCTTTCCTCCTAGTATCCTCTATAAAAAACCCTATAAAAACACCTTGTTAAAACCTTAAAAGCACACCTTGAAAACACCTTATTAAAACCCTAAAAAGACCTTATTAAAACCTTGAAACACCTTATTAAAACATAGAAACATATTACAAATGACCCGCGATGATTAATTGTTTAACGAACGAATTAACCGATTTGAAAATGTTTTTGCTTTCATTTGTTAAATTACGGCACTGATGTATTTTCGATTATCGTGTTGTTTAACGATCCACAATCTAAGCGTGTTCTATATTGATCAACAGTCTATTTGTTTATCGTGTTGTTTAACGATCCACAGTCTATCGTGTTCTTTAATGATCCAAGATTTATCAGATGACCAGGTGCAAAGCTTTGTAAAACCTATAATACATTGGCACTACGTCCAAATTAACGTCAACATCTTTAACATAATTGTGTTTGATTAATGTGCCCTGGTCCGTTGTAGCACTTTGAACGATTTTCCTATAGCAGTGGTGCTGAAATTGTTTAAGAATCGTATCAGATTTAAAAATGTTTTTGTTGAAATCCCCAATGATAATTTTGCCCCCATTTATCAAATTAGTTTAATTAATAAGCTGTTCCAAATGTCTTTTCTAATGTCTGTGATTTCTAAAAATCGCAATTTTGTACGAGTTTGGCCTATATACAACTGCTGGGTTTTGTTATTTTATACATCGGCAGAATCCACTTCGCGTTCCTTTGTGTGCTAAAAGTGTGACTTTGAAACCTGTTTTGACGTGCAATGTAAGTCAATGGGGGAGAGAAAAAAACACTATTTTGGATTATCAAGTTAGAATCTATGGATCAACTATTGAAGATATCGCGCCAATATTTGGACTTAGGGGAGAGTGGGGATTGACGATTATTCCTCCAATCAGAAACATGCTAGAGTGATGACACTCATACTGCACATGCTCATGCTCTACCCTCCCCCAACCAAGAAGACTGAAGACAGAAGATCAGGTTTTCTAGTTAGCACATAGTGTTCTGTACTGGCTGATAGCAAAGCTAACTAACGTTAGCGTTGCCAGGCTAGCTCTCCCAGCTGAGTCACCAGCTCTCTAATCCCGTGGCCGTTTAATTTGCCCGTGTGGCATATTGTATCATAGCATACTGCCAAATGTCTAGCTAGCTTTCACAATTAATAATAAAGCCTGTTATATATATTGTTATAATACATTTGATTAATTTATTCAATTTATAAATGTACAGAATGTTGCCTCCTGATGTAGTGAAAGGAAGGAAGGGGGTAGTGAAAGGAAGGAAAGGTAGGAAAATAGCACACTGTAGCAGACCGCAGGAAGCCTGACATGACAGCCAGTGACAAATTGCAAATAACGATAAAGAAAAATAGGACCTGGGGTGCGTTGTACATCACCAATATACGTTTTATAACGATGTCAAAGAACAAGGTGGGGGGGGGGGGGGGTTGTTCGTTCAGCTGCAGTTGATGTTGAGTTGATGTTACACTGTTCATTTTTTTATTCATTCATAAATTCATAAATTGTCAGGAGAATTTTGGAGGAAACGTGGGGAAGTTGCCGTTTTGTACAATAAATACATGTTTAATAATAGTTTGTTGCATTGCAAATTGTTCCATTCTTCCTGTCTAACACTAAGATATGGAGAGATTGATCTTTAACATCTGCACATTGACTCAAGGTAGGCCTATGTTCTACGCCTAAACAAAACTCAATATCTGTTATTTGATAAATATTCCTAAATAGATAAATATAATATAATACTATTGTATAAATAAATAATACTATAACATTATTATAAAACAAAACACATTTTCAGAATACAATGCTCATTGAGACAAAGAGCAAAAGTTAATTAGTCAAATGTAATGTATTTTTAACATGTTGAAACCATCCCTGACTCATGTTGCAACTGTCCCCAGGGTTGGGGTCAGTTTCAACATTAGACTTCCATTCAAATAAATATTGTAAACGATACGTCATATGTAATCATCTTTAAATGGTATGGGTAATTAGCAGACAGATGTAAGTTTAATATATAAAAAAAAAAATTGGTCCAGTCCAAATTGTCTCTGAGTAATTGAGAGAAATGCAAAAAGTGTTGAAACTGTCCCCACTCTCCCCTACATCATGGCAAAGTAACTACACAACATCTACCAAACTTTAATGATGCTTTGACAATAAAGCGCGGATTGTGCTGTAATGCGAATCCCTTTAGCGACAGGGGGTTAGGCGGACTATCTGGTTGGACCTTTATAATGCAAATGTAAACTTTGAATGTTCTGGTAAGCTAATACGAATTTACCAGGAGGTTGCTCCGGTCGCACACGAGGTGTAAATGGCGTCATTTCACACGCGACTCAAGGTGACATATGCTTCTCCGGCGGCAAATACCTTTTTAACAAGACCACAGCATTTCCCACAGTGAGTCTGTGCACTTTATGCACCATCACCGCCCACGACAATCGGAGGGGGAATTGCCGTCTGACAGCACCACTGTTCGCTATTTGCTGCTGTTCATTGTATGTGTTTGGCCCGAACAGTTACTTTTGGCTCTTTGGAATTGACTTACTTTGGGATTATCAAACATTCTGTGAATCGTGGTCTTAAATGAGTCGGGAGACAGACTAATGATCGCTAACAAGACCGCACGTATCGAGATTTTTTGGGACCATTACACGACATCCTATACCAAGCCATAATGTTGTCAGGAGACACTACTCGTAAACATTTCAATGGTGGCCTATTTTACGCTGTGACCTTCCACTCTCGGGTGTTTCTCAAAGTCTTGAGTCTCTATTTTAATCGCATCTTGGCATGTTGCACTAAAAATCTTCGCATAGTGATCGTCAACTTGACGATTCGTCAGAGATTTATGTCGGGTGTTGGATGGCTCTCCCATTTCACATGTTTTAACATTACAATGTCAGTCTAATGGGCGTTTTCTTTTTGTGTCCTCAGATGATTGAGCAATTCTGCAAACAGAATTTTTCTGCCTGACAATCTGAGCTGTGCTATGTCGAAATGATGCGTCCAAAGGTTCACACTCTTAACATTAGTATAGACGGGCTGAGCCTTGATTTGCTTCAACTGATATAAATCGCCCACCGCTAGAATGCTGACATTTCCGAACAACGAATAGTCCATTGTGAATGTACAGCAGAAGTTTATTGCTAATCATTGAGCTCTCGTCGGTAATAAGAATATGTAAATTGGATAAACCTGCACTAAGAGTGTACATTTTTTTTTGGCTTAAAGCTGCATACGTGTCATCAATCCTTGTCCCTATACAAAACGTACTGTGGATCGTGTTGGCATTCAGGTGTCATTGTCTGTGTTGTTGCAGCTTTGAGCCAAGATGCGCAAACACTCGTACTCTATAGCTTTAATTAAGTGGCTTTAAACGTGTGAGTAAGCTGGTCACCGTTTGCAAGATCCGGGATATCCTCTATTCGTTTTTGTCTGAAGTATTGTTTTCCCCTACCATCGATTCTAACTGCTCTAATTCTATTATCACTCCCTCGTCTATCACGTCTTATGCTGCGCTAAGTCGTTCGGATTCTTTTTCAAATAAATCTCGGTTGTGTTCTACAATATTTTGCACCGACTACATTTCGCCATTACCATCGTGAACCGCGCCAGATTCATAAATGTTTTCAAATGACTGATAGGGTTCCGGTTTTAAATCTTTGATTGATCTAACGTTGGTATCAAATAAAAATATGAATTATGAACAACTGTAGTGTCGTCTTGAATTGTATCAATGCAAGGAAATATTTTACTATGTGGCAGCAAGGAGACATTACATACCAGAGGGGTAATTAAAAAATGTTTAGGAGACAGAAGACTAGCCTCATGCAGCCATTCTCTGAATTGTGATCACATGACACTGCTGTGCACAGTAGAGAGCGGGAGAAGACAGAAAATGAAGCGTGCGAAGCGAAGTTTTGTGTGGAACCATTTCGATTTAAAAAACGACCATGCCCACTGTAAACACTGTAATGCTGTGTATAAGTACAACACAACAACAACTACAAGAGGGTGTTTTCCCCCTGCTGGCCGCTGGACTGGCTGTCATCAGGCTGCGCCCGCGTCAACAAGGATCAGTAGGCTTGCGTTGGAGTTTGGACAGAAGTATTTATGTGAGTCGCTCTTGTTATTTTTAAAGAACGGCATTTATGTTAATCAACAGGGTTTCACAGAATAGTCGACTATCAAAACCACGAGTCGACACTGTGCATCGTTGTAGACCAGGGGTCAGCAAGTAAGTTGAGCTTCGGGCCAATTTTTTTAAAAGTCTTAAGGTGGCGGGCCAGAACACAAATGGAGGCAAAAATCCATTGAACATTTTTAATTACACTCTTTGTTTAGTTTGTATTTTACATACGTTTGTAGGGTAAAGTCCAAAGAACACAGCCTTGTCGGGACAGACAAAATGTTGAATGAATTTCCGCATTCCAAAATAGACTTGCGTTGTATTTGAAGCGAGCGAAAAAATAAAGCCAAGATTCGCGTTTCGTGTGCTTTGCTCCGTTAAAAAGATATGATTCTACAAATATGAGGCAAAATGTGTGCGTTGTCAATTGAGCGCGTTGAATTATGAAACAGATTAATTAAACCTGCTCCCGATAGCCTACCACTCATCAGTAGGGGAGAGTGGGGACAGTTTCAACACTTTTTGCATTTTTCTCAATTACTCAGTAACTATTTGGACTGGACCAACAATTTTTTTTAGATATTCAACTTTACATCTGTCTGCTAATTACCCATACCATTTAAAGATGATTACATATGACGTATCGTTCATGATATTTATTTGAATGGAAAGTCAGATGTTGAAACCGACCCCAACCCTGGGGACAGTTTCAACACGAGTCAGTGACAGTTTCAACATGTTAAAAATACATTACATTACATTTCACAGTGTGTAATGGCCTCTACACCACATCTTACTTCCCTAATATGTAATACTCATTTGCAAGTAAAACAAGTTATTAGAGCAGAACAGTGACTGGCTAAGCCTTTTCTTCTAATTATTTTAATATACACTGTTGCATATGTGAATAATAGGAAAATACTCAAATGAATATGATACAGGAATGTACATAAATCACACTCGAGAAAACTCATTTTGCAATTGAAGTACATTCACACCATTGTCAAGCCCCTCCCCTTGACTCTGCTTCCCAGCAAGCAGAAAGAGCCCTTCCTCCAGAGGTTGAGCCTGTTTCTCTGTGGCTTTCATGAAAAATAGACCATGTATTACTAAGAGAAATCCTAATGACTTCCTGCTGCCCTCTTCCTCTCGGTTGACTGCTTCTGGTTTAAAGTCCTCCCAGAGACATTCTCCTCTTCCATAAACACATTCATCATTTATGGGATCCTGGGCCTCATCAGCAGAACCTGTTATCACTTTGTTGTCTCATCTGTTTTTCGCTGTTGGACTAATGCAATCCAAATTAGTCGACAACCCACACCCATATGACGTAAAAAATACTTTACATCATGATGTCATTCCTGCAAATTAGTCATGCTGATTAATAGAATACCTGATAAAATGGTCATGTTATATCCAATGTGGCACCTGTATGTTTTACATTTTTCATATTGGGAGTTTATTGTAAAGAAGATTTGTCTGGAGACAGATTCATTAAATCCACCAAGCCTACCCAAAGTGGGGATTGAGGGGATTAAGGATTTAATTTAATAATGAATTGACTTTGACCCTTCCTGGGCCCGGGCCTTGATGTGGTGGAAGGGCTTATGAGTTCTAATGATCTGCAACTGTCTTCAAGCCACATGTATTTGTTAAAGTACTAATAAAAAAAAACTAAATATTAAAAACTAAATATTAACCTTGTAATACCTTGTAAGACTGTAATACCTCTCATTGTATTTTCCTACCATTAGTTAGCACCGACCAAATTGAATGGGTCGATAGAGTGGTGGATGGATTGCTTTTATTCTAGCAAAATTTAGTAACTTACATACATTTAGTAAATTACATACATTTAGTCACTAAATTGCCAACTAAATTGGCAGTGAAAAGTTACAGTAGTGGCAGTAGTAGTATGTGTGAATAGGTTTTATTTTGTATTATATATTTATACCTTTCATTCGGTTTTAAACTTTAAAGAGCTATAAAAGAAGCTATATTGTTAACTAATTTTTCAGTAGTGCTGGAAAATGAATAGTGCTGTCTTGTTATACCAAATAACATATTCATTACAACCAAAGCACCAACCAGTCAAACACGTCCAGAATGTATACGGCTTACCTCTCCTTTTGAATGCAATGTTTCAGAAGATGGAATTTGGAACATGATAATATTATGGTATGCTAGTAATCATTCTTCAGCCTCATTCTTCAGCTCCAAATCTTGATGCGATTCTTTTCATTAATCAAATCGCCTAAATATATATTTTTTTCCATTTATCTGTGAATGTGTTTACTCAATAGATTTAAACATAGAACAGGACAAGCTGAATCAGACAAAGCATTTCACACTTTATCTTTCTTGTATCTATCTTTTTATCTATCTTTCTCCTGTGCTCCTCATGTCTCTGAGCAAGCTAGTAGTACTACTAAGAAGTAGTAAGAAGTAGTAATCCACCACCCACCCGCTAGATCCTCACAGGGACCACTACTCGGCCATTCACTGACTTATTGGCTTTCTTGGGGATTTCACAGGTGCACAACAAGGGCCATTGCTCTGTGCACATATGGTCCACACACACAAACTCTATTTAATTTTCTAGCCACAAAATCAACTCACATTGGTCATCTAATTGTATTACACTTCAGTCCATCGAGTCCTGGAATTAAATCACTATTCAATTAGAAAACATTACTATTCCACATTGCTTTATTAGTGTCACACACATGCCCTCATGCACACACAAATGCCCACGCACACACACACGCCCTCATGCACACACACACACACACACACACACACACACACAAATGCCCATGCACACACAATCACACACACACAAATGCCCAAAGACACACAAACGCCCATACACACACACAAATGCCCACACACACACCCTTTTCAGCTCTGTCCATTCTTAGTGTTTGTGTTTGTGATGTGAGCCAGTGTGTGTGAAACTGATTCTTGAGCTACAGGTAGGTAAGGCTCAATGTTTATTTGATGATCAGCCCTTACAGGGGGCACTCGCTGACAGAACAGTGGTCCCAGTGTCCTACATTGGGGGCATCACAGAGATGGTCTCCCCTGGTCTCAGGATGTTGAGATGGTCTCCCCTGGTCTCAGGATGTTGAGATGGTCTCCGGTGGTCTCAGGATGCTGAGATGGTCTTTGCTGTTCTAAGACTGTCGAGATGGTCTCTGTCATGGATGTGTGTTACGTCATGGATATTTACGACAGTTACCGTTAAGTGGGAGGTACCAAAAAGACAGGATATACGTTGACTGTGCGAGCACACTGTTGAAATGTTTGGACTTGAGACCTGAGCGCCCGAAGTATAAAGTCAGCGTTGTACCAAGCCTGAACTCGTTTTATTCTTAAATAAACTAAAGCAAGTTTATTACATGGTGTCAGAAGCGGTCGAGGATGGCAAAGTTTCACCCGCTTTTTGCTTTGAAAAACCGCCGAGTGGCCCGACTGGAAGAAACGGTTCACACGGTACAGGACGGCTACTAAACTGGACAGAGGACGGCCCAGTTCAAGTAAGCACACTGGTGTATGCACTCGGAAGGGAAGCAGAGAACATTCT
>OOFB01008929.1:7566-18178 GCA_900323305.1 Trachyrincus murrayi | reverse complement strand
GCTTACCAGTGTGGTGCGGAGCTGGCCACTTCTCCTGGCCAGCTGTCTGATTAGAGAGTGGGCTTCAGGGATCAGAGGCTTCTCCAAACAGGCCAACAGTGCATACAACCAGCGTCCCTACACACACACACACACACACACACACACACACACACACACACACACACACACACACACACACACACACACACACACACACACACACACACACACACACACACACACACACACACACACACCTTATAATCCATGTGGTAAAACATCAGAGAACGAGCACACACCATTATCTTGAAATTCACTCAACTACATTGACACCATTTCTGCTCACCAACTGAGGAACAAGTTCCCCCTCTTCAAACCAGCCGACAAGAATCTCCAGCACAGCCAAGACTGTAGTCTGAAGACAGGAAAAGAAAAGTGTAAAACCACCAGTCAGATGTTTAACTTAAGGTGAATCAGAAAGTGAGCAGGGAATACTACCTGGTTGAGTCTGCTGACAATACTGAGGAAAGGTGGGAAACCCATCTGAAAATAAATATCAGCTTGATCAAAACCATGGTAATATTGTAACATCCACTCATCTCCACTATTCATCATTATTGGGGAGGGAAAATCTGCTTAAATTCAAATGGAACTCAAATGCCCAAATTTGAATCTAATTTTAGGAAAAGTAATCAGTTCAAGGTTTAACTATCCACAGACTGTTTGTGCCCATCCATTCAACACAAATGGCATTAAGAAAGGTAGGTCAACAGCTATTAAATCATATCAGAAGTAGGTACACAGTAGTGCAATCATACATTGTTAAGAGACAGTGAAATATTACATTGGTGTGGACAGGTAACATTTACAAAAAAAAATATCCATACACTGCACCATTTCTCTCACACACACACACACACACACACACACACACACACACACACACACACACACACACACACACACACACACACACACACACACACACACACACACACACACACACACACACACACACAGAGAGAGAGAACTAGTAAACAAATGCATCAACACACAACCTTGCTGTAATCCAATGCACTTCTTGGGTCTGGGTCTGTTTCGCTTGGTGCGGTGACCTTGTAGACTGTCTCTCCTAAACAAAACATCTTCCAACCCTCCTCATCTGCCAGCTTGGGCTGTGACATTTACAAACACAGGTCAGGTATCATTCTGTCCATACTGGCCGGCATAGTGTGGACATCAATGGCCCTGAAAAATCTAGATTCTACAAACGTGACTTGACAATGCTTCCATGAGAGATTCTGTCTTAATGATGATGACCGATCGTAAGTCAATCTAGATTTAATGTAGCATACACTACCTCCGGATGTGTTTTTGGAAACGTTTGTCTACATCTCTCGTCGACAACTGTTCCCGTCTGTTTAGACAGTAAAACATCTCGGTCGTGACAACCATTTTTAAATTAAGATTTGAGGAGACTCAATACTGAAATTACAATATCTGTGTAAATGTGCATGTATCAGTAGAAGATTCTTGCCAATAAACACCTCTAGTATATGATACCACTACCCTAATAATGATGTATCTTATAGTGCATATTGAAATATTTAATGCATGGCTGTATGCAAATATGAAAAAGTAAAATGGGATGGCGAACCAAAGAACAAGTGAGGACCATAGTAATGGTGGTGGTATAGTATACTACTAGGTCTCACTCACCATTACCACATTTTCATCCAGAGTCTGGGTGCTCCAGTGTCTCCTATGCTTGGAAATGCTCTGAATGTACAAGCAAGCAAGATATGCAAACATACCACAGAACAGATGATATATTCTGTTAATCTGATAAATAGATTTGGGAGAATGAAGAGATTTTAGGTATTTTTTACTTGTACAGCATTAATCAGTTAAAGTACAGTCCTTTGTTTTAGACTGGCAAAACACACATCTACAGTCTATGCATCTACTACAATTATACATGAAATGTAATTTTACATAATTGCTGACATTGGGGGACTTCTCATTATTTTAAAACGTAAAGAATATGAAGGGTATGAGTATGTTTAGACTTTGTATGCAAGCATGAGTTAAGGGAGTGTGTTTAGTACCTGTCTGACGTCTGAGAAGTTAGCGATTTGCTGCTGCTGCCATCCGAGGCTGGGGGAGAAGCCTTCAGGAGCAGCCTGGCAGCCTGAGACCTGGCACACAAGTAACACATTAACGTGTGTGTGTGTGTTTCATCAGTTACATCTGGCTACGTCTGTCTTCACCTCTTCAAACACGAACTCACGCTCTTTTTTAATGTTGACGTTAATGAATAACTCACGGATGCGTTGACGGTCTGTTTTTTTCTCAGTTTCTTGGGATCAATCTGCGCCACTACAACCTCTGGACACAATGATGCCTCCAACCTGAAATGAGAACGGTGTTAAATGGGTTAGCTGCAGTAAACGTCGGGATACTATATAATTCACTAACCATATCCATGTTTATTTTCTGCAAAGGCAACATGGAATACCAGTTGCTAAATGGAAAAGTAATATTTACTGGACTTGTCTTAGATATTCTTGCGGGTTTCGAGGGGCGCCATTGTGTTTCAAGGCTTCTGTTCTGTTCTCAGTCTCGATAGGCAGCAACCTAGGCATGAGGTCCTCTACGTCTGACCTCATTGTGGATTATAATCTAATATAATAAGAAGAAACACTATCAGGTTTAGATTAAAACAACAAGAGTGGGTTTTAGTTCATGAAAAGCTTTGCTATCAACAAACTCAATTAATCACAGCAAGCGTGCCTAAAATAAAAACGTAAACACTGCCATCTTGTATTTCAGCGCAGACTGATGACGTTCCCAAAGTGCGGCGTGGTTGCTATGGTAATGAATGCCACACGTGTACCTTTTGCTGTCAACTCAATCCAAATGTTGTCAGGGCGAAGTCTGCAAAGGTCCAGCATTAAAGGCAGCTATGCCTGCAAAATAACCTGTTTAAAACAAATCGTCCATGAAACCCACACATTCGATTACACACCACTCCCGTAAAAGATTTGAAAACGAAAAGCTTTAGTCAACATTGCCAACTGCTTAACTGGCTGTTAATGATTTATCTACATATTTCATTCTATCTTATCTCAGCTCTCTTCGTTTGCTTTTGAGCCGATCGTGACAGCAACTACCTGGAGTCAATGTCCACCTTGGTGGCACAACAACGTAGTTATTTTTCGAACATTGGAATTTGCTACTTGAGCCATTATTGTTAAAACGCTAGGTATGGCTATTTCGCAGTCTTGCCGTCGCCTGTACGGCGCCGGGGTGATTCTCTTATTTTCACCATATCTGTCATGGTGCCTGTTGTCAGACTTCAAAATTTGCGGCGATCCTGAATGCGAAAGTAAGTGTTCAAATATAACTTACGTTCCCTTGCTCTTTTTTAAAACGAAGAGATTGTGGCTCTGTTTTGTTAGCCTAATTAACTCTGTAAATCGTTATCCCATCTGAACTGATGGCATCATGCGTTTGTGTTCAGATGTCGGGTATACAGTACATCCCTGTCAGGGATTTTCTACTGAATTACATTACACGAGTGTGTCTGTGTAAATGTCCACTTTCGTATACATTGTTATGTATATGTGACCTCCTATAACACCGGACTGGGTGACCTCACCTATCTATGTGTAATCAACTGTGTGTAGGCCTTATGAGCAGAGTGCAGGCCATTAAGGACCACCATGGTAAGGACTGCCGGTTCCTGAGCTTCACAAGAGGTGACACCATTTTTGTTTACCATAAGTTAACTGGAAGGAGACAGGACCTCTGGGCAGGAAGTGTACGTCTAACTTTTGTACTCTTTGTTTCTCTATTTCTGTAGGCTATTCATTAAGCTTGCCCAATGTTAACTCAATATAGGTATTTAGAACAACAATAATAACAGTACTGCTACTACTCGTACTACTACCACTACTACTACTACTACTACTACTACTCATAAAATGTATTATTATGATAATAATGTATCTGTGTATTCCTGTATATTTTATTTCAGATTGACAAACAGTTTGGATATTTTCCTAAAGATGTCATTAAGGAGGAGCAGGTGTATGCAACTGCAGAGAAAGTTGTAGAAACCCAGGTGAATACAATTTAAATTGTATTCATATTACATGTATCCATGTTACATAATACATTTTTTTGAAAAAATCTTTTACATTTTGAAATAACTATTGTGACATTCAATGTTACAGACTGATAGTTGATTAAGTTGATATGCAATGAATGTTGAATGAACAAAAGGTGTTTGATAAGTCTCTCTTATGCACTTCATCTGCATCTTTCTAACATTAAGATAAATATTTACCGGTGAATTTCGTAGAAAAAACATTTCTCTAATACATATATTTTTACATTCAGGACAGATTGCAATATATTATATATCTGACTGTCAATTATATGTCTGTCTTTTAATCCTCTGATTTAGAAATGTGACTTCTTCTGTCTGGACGAGAATGGCTATCCCATTGACTCCAGCCACCTGGAGACGGATGAAGATGATGGCAATGTTGATGATGATCAGGGAAACAAGAACTCTGAAACCAACCATGGCGGTCTTGACACCAAACTCAAAGAGGGTGGCAGTTATTCAACATCGCAAGATCTTTTTCAGTTAAACCACAAAGGCGTGCTGTCTGAAAGCAATGGACACACAGAAGATTCTGCCGGAACCCTTGAGAATATGGAACCCGGTGATGGCAGTGGAGATGAGCAGGGCCCAAACGAGCAAGGTGGGTCTCCCTCTCCTTCCTCATCATCATTCTCCTGGTTTGGTTCCACAGTGACAGGACTCCTGGGTATGCCACGAGGGTCAGAGCATGCAGAAATAGAAAACACTGCAGAAGAAGATGAGGAGGCAAAGGCAGAGGAAGCAGACGATTCTTTAACTTCCTCCCTTACGCAATGGCTGGGATTGGGTGGACAGGGGGAAATTGATGAAACCACACTAGAACATGATAAAGAGAGAACAGAAATGGGGGAAGCGGGCAGTGCTTTTACCTCGACTGTGAACTCCTGGCTCGGTTATGGAAATGGGAGAACAGAGGATGCTGAAAAAAGTGTGAAAGCTGAAACTGGAATTGTGGAGGAAGAGGAAAAAAAAGAGACGTTTAGGAGTAGGAAGTTAGCTCTCGAAATCCACCAATTACAAGAGGAGGAGTTGGCTGTTCCTGGGACATTTGATTGGCTAGGAGATACATTGTCAAGCACAATTGGGTTTGGTCTGACCCATCAGGATTCAGGGCTGGAGAAAAGAACCAAGAACAAAGAAGAGGTTGAAAATACTAATAAGGAAGTGAAGCCTTCCCCATCTCACACCTGGTATGATATTGGGATTGGGGATGTTTTAGGCTTTGGTAACGATGCAGGAAAAGGTGACAGCACAGTGGAAAGTGGATTGAAAGCAAAAGGAGATGACATGGAAAAACATACAGAGCTCCAGAATATGGAAACCAGTCCATCACAAAATGACCAGGACATGAAAGAGCCTACAAACCTCCAGAATATGGAGACCAGTCCATCACAAAATGACCAGGACCTGAAAGAGCCCACAAACCTCCACAATGTGGAGACCAGTCTGTCACCACAACCACCCCCATCACCACAACCACAACATGAAAAAGAAATAATCACAGATAATAAAGTTGAAACCAAAACAGAAACGCTTGCAGCAGGAGTAAACAGTGAAGATGATAGTGTTAGCAATGTGTCCAACACCAGTGACTTTCCACTTGAACAAAGTCAAGAGGAAAGTAAAATTGAGACAGAATTGAGAGACACAGTGCCACTCAATGGTGATAGTGACATTGACAATGTGTTAGATAGTAGCAGCATGTTGATTGCAGATAATGAATCAGAGGTAGCTAATCTTGATGAGGTTAATACTCTCCAGACCGAGTTGGAGAAGGATCCCCAGCCTGTTTTCTCCAGTGACAGATTCCTGTCTAAGCTGGATGACGTCCTGTCACTAGATGAGGAGGAGGATGATGATGACAATGAAGAGGGCGGAGAGACAAAGGCAGCAGATGAGAAAGATTCTGCACAAACCAAGCACAGAATTTATCCAGATTTAACTCAAGATTCATTAAGAAGTGAGAACGATGAAGCAGTGTTTGATGGCAATGCTGATAAACATGAGGAAGGTAACACTGAAACACAAACAACAAATATAGCAGGACACGAAATATTTGCTTCTCCACAGTTTTATGACACACTGCAACAAAATCAAGGTGACAACAGGTATGAAGGAGATGGCAAAGAAACAGCTCAGGCAACTGACGATGGACTCAGATGGAACACCTTAGAAGCTGAAGAGCTCAACAGTTCCCATTGTGAGGCCTTATCTGACAGTGTCGCAAGAAAAACAGAGGAAACCAAAATGAAGGAGATAATGACACATGTTAATTCTGCTGCGACTCAGGTAGAAAAAGCAGCAGAGCTGAAGGCTGATGCAGCTCTTGATCAGCCTAGCTCTAAGGAGGCTGGCGTATCTCAGCATATGCTGAGATACTCTGAAAAACAATCAGACGACAGCAAAAGTAGTTTTCCCTCTCCTGATATACATACACCTGGAATAGTCTATCAATATACTCATATGGATACCATAGACCAATCCTCTGGTCCTCCACCAATGTGTGGGATTAGTGCTGAACACAGTGGTAATGCAGTGGATAGTCTAAATTTAGATAATTCTAAGACAGGAGCAGAGACAGATAATGAACACCCTATAACTGCTGAAGAGGCCGCTGTCTTTGAGAAGGAAAATCTTCATGAAAGTGCTGAGCCATCTCTATTTGAGATTGCAAAAAGTCCCAAATCTACAACTGTGGAAAATACTATTAGTGACACTGTTTTTGGCATAGAACACTCCCCTTTTCCTAAAATGGCAAACATAAGGGAAGAGACACAAGTTGAAACTCAAAGGAAAGTGGAGGGAAAGGAAAAGCAAGAGGTAGAGGAAGAGACTGAAATACTGGTGAAATTGCAAATTGGAGATGATAACAAGGAGGATGAAAACATAGATGAGGGGGAAGATAAAGAGAGCCTTGATGGGAATCCAGCCATGGAGAACCATTTGAGTGTGATCAGAGATAATGAAAGCAAAGTACCAGCAACAGAAGGTATGAATCAGGACCAGTTTACTCCGGATGAACCTCACAAAGAAGGAGAGTCAGATGATTCCATGGTCACAGTTAAGGCAACAGATGCAGGGGCTGCAGGGGCAGGTGAGGCCAACTTCATCGACGATGACATCAGTTATGTGTTAGCAAATTCTAGAAGAGATAGCCCCGAGACACTCAATGTGGAAACTGAGGTGAAGAGGGGGTACATGGAGAAGGAGAACCACATGGAGGGAAAAGTAGAGGGCAAAAACTCTAAGTATAGTGATACATTGAGAGATGAACAGGAGAGAGAGGAGCATCATGAGTGTATGGGCAGTAAATCAGATGAAAGCAAGAGGAGCTACAACACTGGCCACATCTGTGAGCACATCAAGAGACAATCCAAGAGCGAGCTTGATTCTGATGATAAAGTCAATGGATTGTTTGTTAGTCAGACAGGATTAGTGAAGCAAGAAGTGGACAGTGTAGACGAGACAAGTACTGGTGGGCTCTTTAACGACATAGTCATCAATCCAAAGGAGAAATGTGAAAAAAAACACAATGATTTAGATACTCCAGGTGAGAAAAGCTCTTTTAACAATGTGGTTCTCTGTCCAACAAAGGAATTTCAACCAGAAGATAATGACCAACTGTATTCAGGTGTGGCCACCTTTCCTGAGCCTTCAACAAATGAGATGACCAAATCTGATCAACAAAGCGATATCACAGACGAGGGCACAATTGGAAAGGATGGGGAAAATATAAACTCAGAAAATTATGATATAAGCATAACTGAACAATCTGATAGCATTGTCACAAACAGTGATGATATTAGTAAGATTTCAGCTTCACACAATGGTGCAGTTTTTTCAGACCAGGCTGTTTGTATTGATTCTATGGAACCTACACCTACAGTTGAAAATAAAGATACAGTTAAGCCTGAAAGTGGAGGTGGGGCTTTTGGTATGTTCAAAAAAGCATTTAGTTACTTCAGTATAACTGAAGTAATCAGTGCTGAAAGACAAGATTTGAAGCCAAATCCTGACAGGAGTGGTACAGAGAAGACATCCCAGCCAGAGGGTTCTTTGAGCGCCGAACAAGTTACACATGTTATCGAGGATACAACTCCCGGAAAGGGAGCTGTACCCAACACCCCTGCCTCCTTCTACACATTAAAGCTTCAGCACCAGGAAACCTCTCTCCCCTTGCCATCTGCCCAGTACCAATCCCAGTCTGGTCCCAATTCTGATTTCCATCCAACCCCAGAAGTACCAATTAAAGCAGGCACAGCAACATTTCTCAAAAAACACAAGGCCCTCTGTGTCCATTTCAGTGTGGAGGATACTGCCCTTTTGACTGAGCTCTTCGGTCAACACAAACTGCAGTGGCTGGATTTTATCCTCAGCAATCCTGAAAGCATGGGTGAAGACATGGATAATGACCTGTCTATACTCATGGATATGGAAAGTCTCCTGCTCTACCATGTTGACAAACTGGCACAAAGGCAGGACAATACAGAAAAAACAAGAGAGCTCACTGGCCTAAAGAAACTTCAAATATTGTTGGCTAGAGTGAAAGACATTCTCAACACTGACAAATCAGACGTCATTCACACAGACCATGAAGGTATTCATATCTACATTGCCTTAAAATCTTTCCCTGTTAGTCTGGGCCTTTTTTCTGACATTTAAATTGCATTCTAGTTGGTCACTGTTTCACATTGTATATGTTTTTTTGGTACAGATGATACCAGCTGCATCAGCACACCCGGTCTCTCTAGAGACATAGATAAACAGACCGAAATAGAGGGGGAGCCAAGAAAGACAAAAGGATCATCAGAAAGTGTATCAGAAAAGACACCAACAAGCTCAGGTAACAATGAACACAGGAATTATGGGACATGTAGTCTCGCATAGCCAGACCTATCTCCACAACCATTATCATTCTGGGATAGGAAACGCTCTGTCTTGTTTGTATTTCTTTAAACCAATCACAATCGTCTTGGGCGGCGCTAAGCCCAGGATGCAGCGATGGTGCCCTTGCAAAATAGTGTCGGGAGGGAACTTGTTTTGGTGGAACATTTGCATGTGGGGAGGTGGGCCCTGGCATTGAACTGGCTAAATCTCAGCAAAATAAAACGCCACATAAAACAGTAAAAGACGCATGTCGACTATGTGATACGACTTTTACTGATAAAACAGACAAACACAACTTGATCATTGGTACCCTAGAGATGAAGCCTGCCTATACTTTAGCTCTGGAGGAGCTAACTGGACTCGTTAAAACCACAGACGATTTAATAGCTGTATGTAGCTCCCAGAATTAAAAGATGGGTGTAGGTTAGGGATGTCGTTGCTGTGCTTTGTAGTTGGAACCATAAATAGTAGTCGGTTGCCACACGCCACTGAAGTGGCTTTTCTGGGCTCCTCCGACACCAAGACACAGGCAGTAGATGAGTAAACCGGTTTCTGTATAGGCAAAAGTATTTCTGCCTATATATAGGCTAAATCGCGGAAGCAAACCATATTTATAGAAATATACATATAACAATTAGAACATGCTTTTAATATAGGGTGACCAGATGTCCCGGTTTGACCAGGACAGTCCTGATTTGACCGGGACAGTCCCGATTTCAAGCTGGGTGTCCTGAGTCCCAACAAATCTCTGTCGGGACACAAAAATGTCCCGGTTTTAAGTGAATGTCTCGGTTTTGTTCCGGTTTTCCGATGCAATGGTGTCCCGAGTCTTCCGATGCGAACACAAGTAACTGAAGGTCAATCAATTCAGTCCGTTTCACAGTAAAGAAACCACGATCTGCCGGATTATAGTTACTTATATCTTGACTTTCTTTAGGCCTACTGAGTTTGAGCGAATGGCTGCTCACGCAAACGGCTTGCTCACTCAGTAAGAGGATCGATAAAATGAATGAGAAGAGAAAAAAAGAACTGCGATCATTGTTATCACGTCTCTTGCCAGCCGAAGATTTATTTCGGATCATTATTTAGATTTAAACTTTAAAGCAAAAATAAAAGTTAAAAGTTAAAGCTAGACAACTCCTAACTGTTTTGCCCCCCTACCTAACCGTTCAACTGGTGCGATGCGGAACACATGCCGATTGCAATAGGCCTAATGCACGTCGCAAAATGTCACACTTTTCAGTCTAATTTAAAATAGGATTTTGTTATAAAAACATTACATTACGCATTTCAAATGGCTCTTATAATACACACAATGTTTTTTCCGACCGTATTTGGCCTCTTACATCGTAATGTGCTCAATTTTGACTGATTTCTAGACAGTTTCTTTAGTCGTTTTCTCTAGTCGTTTACAAAAGGGAAATTAGTCATCAGGAACATCCCTAGTGTAGGTTGCTAGCTCGGAGGTTGTTGTTGTTGTTTCATGTAGCGATGGGGACTTTGAAAATGGTAACATGCAGATAGCGGAAGGGGAGGATAATTCCAACTGAAATAGTCGCCCAATGGCAG
>OOFB01008925.1:0-26638 GCA_900323305.1 Trachyrincus murrayi | reverse complement strand
CCAACACTGATGCTATGCCAGAGCTGCATGACTTCTACGTTCCCCCTGATTACCCCCCACTACCTTTTAACCCCCGAAGAGGAAATTATTATCTGCATGAAAAAAAAAACTTCTTGTACTTTGCAAACTACCTATTGAGTGATTGTGTCAAAGCTTGATTGAGATTTGAAACGACCATGGCTGCATTTTTCTTGCTTTTGTTGTTTCTGCTTTGGTTGTTCCTATAGTTGTTTCAGTTTTATTTTTTGTCTGAAAAAAAGATTAATGAGCCTTGAAAAAAACAGTTCTGTCGCCTTTTTGAAGAACTTTTGATTTTGTACTTCTCAGCAAAATTAGCTGCCCTGAATTATGTATTTATTCCCCCCTTTCCCCCTAAAGATGTAGCTATTTAAAACAAATGCATTGAGTGAGATCTACGCACCCCTCCTCCTCATCTGTTTTTGTATGCAGAAAATGGATGTCCTGTTGCTGTCCTTCATACACTGCCTGGCTTATTTCGAGAAGGAAAACGACAAGTAATGAGCCTTGTTTAAGCCCAAGACATCTTTTCCACACGATGGGACCATTTTGTAATCGATGACATATCAAACATTGTCTTGAGCCTTCTTTTTCTTCTTCTCAATGTTACAATGACTCCCCATTCTGTTTTGTTTTCTATCAAGCATTTTTCTTTTCTGGAGTTTAAAGACGAACTGGTGATCTAAATTTACAGTTTTATGTTTGCAAATTCACAAAAGCTCCTACAAAAGAGTGTTTTTGTCAATGTTGTTGTACAGGGACATGCAATATTTGCAACAAAAAAAAGAAAAAAAGAATTATTATCTTAAAATCAATGTGCCAAAAGTAACAATGCTGTGTAAATGACCTCTTATATATGTGTGAATATTGGCTATTCCTCTTTTTTATCCATTGGAATATTGGCTGCTCGGGTCGGAAAATCCTGATAGTGACTTGCCGCTCCTTCATTTTGGACTTTTCTCTCTTCTCTGATGAAAGGCACCAACCAAGCTGGCAGTGGTACAACGCCACTCACTAAACCAAAACAGAAAGACTCTGAATTAAAAAGGGGAGGTTAGGGGGAGATTATTATTATTTTGAAGGCTACTGTGACGGAAGATGAAAAAAAGAAATGGGGCTGGACCGACAGGAGTGCAGCGCAGACTGTTTGCAGGGTCGGGCACTTGAAATGAAAGGCAACTTATTAACTTATTTGTCAATGCACGCATTAACGGTAAATGCAATCATGACATAATGTTCTCTGCAGTCAGATTTCATGTGAATGCATAAAAAGTGAGAATGGAATCAGTAATATTAATGAAAGGAAGTGTCTTTACATTTTTACTCCGCATGAGAATTTCTGTTCTTTAATGCCTGATTTGTTATTTTGGATAGAACTTTGTTTAATGAATATAGTAGTCGTTATATAACAAGTTCATTTGGTCTCTATTTCTTTTATGTATGCATCATATAATGTCAATAGAAGCAAAAGGTCCCCAAACCAGTCATATCAAATACAGTCTGGTCATATTTGCTGCCTCATTGCAATGAAATGTGCATTACATCAGAACATCCATATTAAAATGGGTTGTGAATCCATAAAATCAGTTGTAAATTGCTGGAAAACAAGACTATCATAATGTTTGCAACAAAAGGCAATTTTAATGTCACCCTATTGCAACAAGCATATGCAATTATGTACATTTCTCCCAAAAAAAAAAAGAAAAGCCTAACCCTTATACTGTTAAGACATACTACATTAAATGGATATTGTAATTCAGATACTGTATGGTAAAAGTACCATACAATATGTTCTCTAGATCCATTTTAATACTATATGCATCCATACTACAATATTAATTTCTTGAGAATAGAAATAAAGAGCCAATACAATCACTTTTGCTACAAATCTCCTTTCAATCTTCCTCGACTGTATGCCTTTAATTTCCTTCTCCAATATCTGTTTTAAACCGAGCGCTAATTAACTACGACTGCATGAAGGTGTGCCAACATATTGACACTTGATTTACGAAAAAGGCCTTGTCACTTTGGCTATGGTCATTCTGAAGCACAGGAGGACGGAGGATGGATCTCTTGCATAAAGGCAAGAATCATAATCAAACTGTTCTGTTTATCTGTTTATTTTTCTCTCTCTCTGTGCCATACTGCTTTGGTTGTTCCTATTTCACTAGTGTATCAGGGTTAGGACCAAGACAAGCTGCTGAAGGAAAGCGCCACACTTAGTCTGCCTTCACTCATTTCTGCCTATTGTCAAAATTGAATGTACTTTTCTGAGTTCATAATTGTCATTTTATTTGTCTTTCTTTTTGTTTAGATGTGCCACTGTTGAGCTGCCTCATGTTAATGGTGCTAAGAAAGTTGACAATTCTGTTTTGTTTTGTTTTATTTCGTTTTCCCAGAGATAACAAAAAAGAAATGCAAAATACATTAGGTACCTAACCCTCTTTATGAATGTATATTATATTGTTATTTTATGTTTGATGTGTTCACACCATGATTCTATGAAATTATTTGAAATTACTGTTGGTCTTTTCATTAAAAGAATACCGAGCTTTATATATACTGTCTAGAGTCACCAGAAAGGATCTTAATGAACTCTTGACACTACAAAATCTTGTATATTTTTTGTGTGCCAATTTGTAACATATTTTGTAAGTGTATATTTTTCTTAGAAAGTGCTGTGAAGTATTTGTGTGTGTGAGTAACCTTTTATGCGCCTCTACAGGCAGTGGAAAGGATATACAACTACAAGTTTCTGGTTTTAAAAACCAAAATATGAAAGTATTGACAGAAAACTAGAAATATTTACATTTTGTTGGAGGTTTTGTAATAAGATCATGATCTTGTTGTGAGAGTGTTGTGTTACTGTGCAAAACACAAATAAGCAAAGAAAAAATAACTTGCAAAAAAATCTAATTTGTGAAGAATTTGCTGTTTTATAGATTTTCATGTAAATTATTCGAGTATAATTTTGTTTTTTGTTTTGTTTGTTTTTGTTGTAACTGTTGCAAAGGTTTTAAATATTTGTGATCAAGCCTGTATGGTGATAATGTAATATTGGTAACTTGCTGAGTTTTGTAATAATGTTTATGGAGTAAATATACAAATTAAAATACGATTTTGAATGCTGCTTTCTGAAGATAGTCGGGTTGTGTTTTTTCCACTTAAATTAGGCTACATTCAATTACTGTGCATTCAAGAATAGCTATTTCCAAAGTATTCTGTTTGAATGATTGCGTAAAAAAAAAAGATTAGTGATTGCGTAAAATTGAAATGTGTTTAACAGCTTAATATATGTGCATATATGTATTAACAGTTAATAAAATAGCACAATATGGTATGTTTAAATTGTAAAATTGCCAACTACATGGCATACGAAAAAAAAAAGCCTTGGTACTCACTGTACCAAGGTCTTACTTGGAGGATTCATAGACGAAAGGCATATCATTTCTACTCAACTCCTAGTTTGGCTCATGTTTTTTTAATGTCATAACTAATTAGCTCACAGGGTCAGGCATTGCAAGAGTGATTGCTCATCCATAAATCTGCTGCGGTCTGCTCTGGAACACATTTTGGCATGCTTAATTGGAGTTGAAGATTCTGCCTCAGATCATAAACACACCCTGTGATGTGCTCCCAAAAATCCAGTCAGTCAGGTAGTATCAGCTTTGTTGTTGCTCTTAAGTCATCCATATCGAATCAGGGGCGTGTGCAAATTATGAAGACAGAATGTATTGTAATGTGCTGTGCAAATGATCAGGTAGCATGTCACATGTTTCAGTCCAGGTTTTGGGTGTTTGGTGGCCCCTGAGTTCTCTAATTGGGTCAATTGTGTTTTTAGAGAAAGAAGACAAATAGACAAGAAAAATAAAGAAGTAGCAGAAATTGACCAATCCTGTGCAACCAGAGGCTGGTATCCAGCCAAGTGATACACAGAACAAGGTTTCCAGCTAGCTTTACCATTTATTCTCATGTCATAGATTTAACCATTTATTGCATGAAATGGTAATACACTTTAGTTTGGCGGTATGGTTCCACTCTTTTAGGGCGCTCCCTGCTGTAGGATTCAAAGCATGACATACAGAGATACCAACATTTGACCACAAGGAGCACTATACAACCCCCCCAATGGGGTACATCAGATATCAATCCATTGTGTAGGTTAAATCCAATACAGAGCAGAACCAAAGCAGGTGGAGGCTGCAGGGCGGTGGTGGGTGAAATCCAGCTTAGCACACTTAACTTCACAGAGTGTGTGTGTGTGTGTGTGTGTGTGTGTGTGTGTGTGTGTGTGTGTGTGTGTGTGTGTGAGATGGAAGGTCTATCAGTGCGTTTGACTGGACCGCGTCAGCCCCGCTAGAGCTAGCTGCGCCCATATGTAAAATTATATATAATTAACTATCACAGTGTACTGGACTGAAAATGATGATTCTATTTTTTGTGGTCAGATATAACCATTGAAAAATTGGCGCACTAAGAAGACATATGTGTGAAGCTATGTGTTATTAACATGAGAGCAATGGGTTATTCACTAAACCAAGGCCAAATATTAGGCCTACTTACAATCTGTTCTACAATGAAAATACCAATAACTCAAAACTAAAGAATCTCACATTCTATGAGCACAAGGGCCGGGAGAAAAATCTGATTTGCCATGCGTTTGCCAAAACAATTTAAGAAATGTAATAAAATAATAATGCATTTCTTGTGACGATTTCATTTGGTCTAATCGGGTAATTCATCATTTACTATTAGTAGGCTACTATTAGGCCTTCTTCAAAATGTGTGGCTTAAAATATCGTTAACACATTCTCTGTGTCTATTTGTCCTATGTTCTTCTACGGCGGTATATGTCGGTGTCATGTAATCATTACCCTTTATCGCCGCACCGTGGCGCTGCAGTTTAGTAGCAGTACACGGAATCCCGAAACAAACATCCCCTTCCACACTCACGCGCTCCCCCTGTTTCCGGAATACCACCGCTACGCTTATACGAGAGAAAATGGACTCCTGAGATTGCACACTATTATCCAAGCGAAATACGTAGGTTTTTTAAGCAACAACGTTAAAGTACGTCCAAGTAAGGCACTCACAGACGTGACAGGTAACATTAACACGATTCGCTGAACACCGTAACGCCATACGATGCAATAAATGATCAATAGTTCGCTGGCTAATGCTAAGGTAGCGGTCATTACCGTCATTAACGTTGCTTGACGTCGCTAGTTCAGCTAGCTTTTTAATATGTATTTGTAGAAAGGCGGCGTGGCTATGTACGAACCAAACTCGGGCGTGTAGTCCGTACAACACATGCGAACGACGTGTTATAGTTTAGAGACTTGAGACGCGTCGGTGTGAGTAGCTGCGAGGCAATAAGTTGCATCTGCACCTTTAGCCGTAGAACCGGATGGTTAGCACTGCTATGCTAGCCACAGTTTAGCTTTTGGGTTGTTACAGGTCCACAGCTCGCAGTGGTCGCTTCAATATAACCAGGTAGCCAACTTAACGAGATGGATCATTGAGTGTCGGTTGTTATAACGATATCGTTTATGTACGGAGACGTTTTATTTTAACCTATTCGGAAACAGCTGGGGAATGGCTTACGTCTTTCTACTGTTGGGTTGTTGTGCTAGCTAACAGCAGCTAATGCGATAGAAACTTGCTACTGCTCTTACTATGGGCTGATCACTCAAGCTACGTGGCTAACCCATTAGCGTAGCATCGGCTTGTTGGATGATGCCATTTTGTTTTGGTTTTTCCTCAATTACGGCCAATTCCCTGTCTAACAGCGCCTGGAAACCCAACAGATCACTGGCTCTGCGTCTTTTAGTCGAGTAAAGCCGTAAACATGTGTACGTGTTTGTGATGTTGCGATATCAATTTGGTCTGTATATTGTAAACAAACGATAGAACCATCGTTAGAGTTGTATGCTATCCATATATTTGACCTTAGATTGCATTATATTTGAATCTATTTGGGAATCTATAACATTAGAAATCCGAATGTAATTAAAAATGAGAGCTGATTTTCTATAAACCAGATACACGTGCAAAAGTGGTTAGCTAAATGAGATCAATGCTTAACTCTGGTACGTGCATATACAGTGTGAAGTAGTCCATTCGTCGTCGGTAAAAACCTTGCAATGAAACTTCTTTATCTCATTAAATCTTTGCCTTGTGCCTGTTGTGAATATGATCCATCAGTTGATCTTGTGAACCACACCGATTTACATTTCTCAGTTTTTACAATCAAAATATGTTGACAAAATATGACACTCGCATTGTTACCCTTTCCCACAGTAACTGGATCCTGGTTGCGGGAACTTGACCTCTCTCCATTTCTGCATCAATGGAGGGGTCTGACAGCTCAGAGCAAAGTGGCAGTGACCAGTCAGAATCACAGCGGCGAAGACAGCTGGACCGCCTGGACAGGGAGGAGGCCTTCTACCAGTTTGTCAATAATCTTAGCGATGAGGATTATCGCCTCATGAGAGACAACAACCTTTTGGGCACCCCAGGTAATAAACATTGACCTGATATCGACACATATTATAACCCAGCCTCAATGTTGATCTTTCCTGTGAATCGCCATAGTTTGCTCTCAGCTCCATTCTTGTGAGAGGTCTGTAGATGAAACTTAAGACAACCAATGCTTGATTATTTTATGTTGAATGCGATTAAAACATATTTAAAAAACCTTATTTTCCCCTAGGTGAGGTAACAGAGGACGAACTTTTGAGTCGACTTCAACAAATCAAAGACAGTCCAGAGCAGCCAAATAGCAGCCCCATCACGGAAACTGGAGAAGCCACCAGTGGTGAGTTTTCAAAATGTATTTTTTTTGAAATAAACAAAAATGTATTCAGCCCAAATATTAAAAATCCCTCCTTCTTCCAACTTTTCCATAGAAACCCCAGGGGGCTCAGAGGATTCCTCTAACGGGGACACGCTGTTGGACTGGCTGAACACCGTACGGCGCACAGGGAACACGACGAGAAGTGGTCACCGTGGTAACCAGTCATGGCGGGCCGTGAGCCAGACCAACCCGAACAGCGGCGACTTCCGCTTCAGTTTAGAAATCAACGTGAACCGCAACCTGGCAGAGCAGCAGGCGGCCGCTGCAGCGGATGGCGGGCAGGAGACTCCGGAGGCTCCAGGGGAGGTGGCAGCAGCAGTGGCAGCAGCGGCGGCGCCACCTGCAGCAGCAGCGCCTGAAGCCGAGGCTGAGCCACAGGCTGTGCCCATGGAGGTCGAGGAGGTGTTGGAGGAACCGGTCGTAGAAGAGTTGGCTGTCATTGTGGAGCCGGAGCCCGAATTAGAAGAAGCTGTGACGCAGGAGGTGCAACCAGAACCTGCGAATCCCCCCGCGGAGCCACCAGTCCAATCCCCCCCTAGTCCCCTGCCGCGTCGAGCACAAAGGAGAGCCCGTAGCCCCAGTCCAGAACCACGTAGAACCAGGGCCCGCACCGCCAGGAGTCGCTCCCCTATTAGCCTGGAAAGGCTGGATGGTCTTCCTCACCTCCACCACGCCCCCCGCCCCATCCCTGCCCCTGTGGCGCCGGCCGAGGGCAGCTCTAGGACTCGACAACACGTGCCTTCCAGGCAGAGCAATCCCGAGTATGAAGCGCAGCCGCCTGTAGCCGAAGCGGCGCCCGCTCCGGAGGCCCCAAATGCAGGACCTCAAGAAGGAGAGGCTGGGGGTGCGGAAGGGGGAGCAGGGGGCCGACGGCCGCCCACCATCATGCTCGACCTCCAGGTGCGTCGCGTGCGGCCAGGCGAGTACCGCCAAAGAGACAGCATTGCAAATCGCACACGCTCACGTTCCCAGAACTCAAACAATACCTTCCTGTACGAGAGCGAGCGCGGCGGCTTTCGTAGGACCTTCTCGCGCTCAGAGCGCGCTGGCGTGAGGACCTATGTCAGCACCATCCGCATCCCCATCCGCAGGATCTCCGACGCCGGTCTGGGTGAGGCCACCTCCATGGCGCTCCAGTCGATGATCCGTCAGATCATGACTGGCTTCGGTGAGCTCAGCTACCTCATGGACTCGGACTCTGAATCCTCGGACTCGAACCGCGGGGCCGGCATGCCCGCAGAACCGGCCGAGACTCTCAACAATCCAGAGGGCGCTGGCGAGCACGTGGCGGAGGAGCCATCCGTGGGTGCTGTTAATGCAGGGGAGGCGAGGACAGTTGAGAGGGACTTAGAGGAAGGCCTGACCACCGGTCCGGCCGGAAGGGAAGGCGGGGGCGTCGGCTTCAGGGCTCGGCCCAGACCCTCCATCGGCATGGAGGAGCCCAGCTCTCTGCCGTTCCTCCGGCTCGCTCACTTCTTCCTCCTCAACGACGACGACGAGGACCAGCCCCAGGGGTTGACCAAAGAGCAGATTGACAACCTCTCTATGCGTAACTTTGGGGAGAGCGACGCCTTGAAGACTTGCAGCGTGTGTATAACGGAGTATGCGGAGGGCAACAAGCTGAGGAAGCTGCCCTGCTCCCACGAGTACCACGTGCACTGCATCGACCGCTGGCTCTCGGAGAACTCCACCTGTCCTATCTGCCGCCGGGCCGTGCTCGTTTCTGCCAACCGGGAAAGCGTGGTTTAATGTAATGTAATGTAATGTAATAGAGCTGGATTGTATATACAGCTGGCGGTGGCACTCTTGAAGAGTTGTGTGGCTCTTTCTCTTCATTAAGTTAGGGTATGTAATGCCTCATTTCTGTGACAGGTGGTTAGGACATAATTACCCAGCTTTGGTTATTTTAATTTTATTTCCCCCCGTATTTGTACCCCCCACCCCCATGCAGTGATGAGTGGTTGCTCCGGATGCTCCACAGATTTGTATCGGCAGATATTTCTTATGGTTAGGCGGCGGTGCATCTCTGGTATTTATTAACCAACATTTTTTTAACTCTTAGTGATCAGCTTTTTTCCATTGTCCTACGCCAAGGCGCTCTATCACAGGTTTTGTCCATTTTGTCTCGTAATGACAAAAAAAAAAACTTTTACAGAGACTACAAAACAGCTTGTAGTTTCAGCACTTCATATTATTAAATATTTTGTATTAGCGCTGATATGTGCCTAATAGACCGTAACTATTATTTATTCCCATAAGTTTGAAAGTGTTTTGAAACTATTTTTTCACTGCATGCAGTTAAGAAGAGTCATCACCTGAAAGTAAAAAGAAAATACGCTTACAAAAAATTGAAGAGATACTTTCCATCAATATAATGGTGTTTTGGATGTGAGTGAGGGGGTGATATCATATTTTAAACATTGGAGTATATGGGTCATAAATCAGAGTATCTCATAGTTTTACATATCTATAAATACTCAGATTTACACGGAGCTGATGAAACATCTACATGGACATGGAACTCATAAAGGATGCTATAAACTCAATTTCCCTTCATATGCCAACTGAAAGCAAAAGAAAGTCATATTTTTTTGAGAGGCATGAACTGTCAAATGTCAAAGCTTGTTAAATTCTTTTAAATACAAAATGTAGAAAGGTTGTACAGTGTTTGGGGAAAGACGCGCAAGACGGTTATTTTGGAATGTGTGATTTTATTTTGGCATCTTATTGCATCTTTATACACAATCATGTAAAATGAATTCCATTTCTGAAATTAGAGATACATGCATTACTTTAACACCAGGTTTTAAAATAAGGTGTTGGTATTTTTCTTTATTACTAATGTCACGTATCAAGAGTAGGTAAGAGCAAGTACTATCCATCTACATTCTGCAGAAAAAATAAGTGATGGTATGTTTCCTGTCACGTCACACTTGTTGGCTCTTCAATATAGAAGAGTTCTGTTTTCAGACATGTCGGTCACCTTGATACTGCCATCATTCTTTGTAGCTGTGTAAAAAGAATGTATTGGAAATTGTTCTCAGACTTAAAAATAAAGTAGTCTGAATCGGTAATGGCATAAAGTGCTATTTGTGTATCTCTAGCTACACGAAATGAAGTGTCGGTGGGCCTGTCCGACCGGGCCTGTTGGGTTCAGGGCCTACCTCGGTCTACGTGTCATTCTTGCATTCTTAACCTGAGTTGTTTTGAGTGTAAAACGTCTAACTTCCAGAAGACGCTTACGATGTTTACTCACTCTGTTCCCGTAATGCTTCACGTGTGAATGCTCCATATCTGGAATGTCGGTGTGCAATACTTAAAAAAAAAAAAAACACGAAACCTGAAATTAGATAAACACAAACCATAATATAAATGTGTATAGTATTACTTAACTATTGTAGACTGTTAAGATCGCTTAAATAAATACTTGTTACTTTTTATGTGTGTTTTGTTTTGTTCATTAGTTCTGAACAACTGATTTGAGGAAGGTATGGTGATATATTTCACATGGTCTGGCATGTTTTGCAGTTTCATATTATTTGGAAATGACTGGTCTGATGGTATAGGCATACACACACATGGATATGGATGAGGGGACATTATTACGGATGCTGGTCTTATTTATAAAGCAATTGGAAGTATCTTGAAAGGCGAAAGAAAATATTTGACGTGTACCACACTAATATGTTAACACATCTTGCCAATATTGCTTCATCAATATATGAAGTATTTCGGCTTCTGCATTCTCTGTCTTTTTGAGTTACTACCAGAGCTATTATAGACTACATCTTTATTGCTACCTTATATATAATGTATTACGGTAATGTGGATTGGCATTGCGGAGGACAAATAAGGAAGTAAGTGGGCTCGAGATGGCGCTCCGGACGATTGGGAATCGTTTCTCTAACTTTCATTTGGCGTATATCAAGGTATGTCAAGATCAATTAATGTCTTCAATGTGGTTACATTGACCTAATATTTAACGGTCAACGTTGACGAATATTTGCTGTACATTCGAAACGCCGACCGACACATCTCAGCAACTGTGGGACGTGGTTGTGTATACGGAGTACCGTAATTGCTGTACTTTATTTTAACATTTTTTAGACCCTCTCTACCACAACATTACAATGCAGACTTGGAAGTTCGTGTCCCGTTAAAGTGAGTCATCTGGACCATTTAGTCCTAACAGTGAAAAGTGTGCCGGACACCATCAACTTCTACTCTTCAGTGCTTGGCATGAAAGTGATCACCTTCAAGGTATTGTGGTTCGGATATACTACAGTTTACGGAATATCCACTAGGTGGCAGACTCTAATTAATAATGAAAGGAATATGGCATCCTCAACCAAAAGTTTGTTTCGTATCTTATCACAGTGCGACGTCTCTTGTTTCAACAGGGAGATCGTAAGGCCCTGGCCTTTGGACAACAGAAATTTAACCTACACCAAGTTGGCCAGGAATTTGAGCCCAAAGCCAAGTGTCCAACTTCAGGCTCTGCAGACCTCTGTTTGATTACAAAGACTCCTCTGCTTACAGTTGCTGCACACCTGCAGGTATTGCATTGCCCTTTTGACCCTTTGCATATTGAATAATCGAATCTGTAATTTGCAGACTTGTAATACTTCCCATCCTTCATCCATTCAAGGCTTGTGGGGTTGAGATTGAGGAGGGCCCAGTGGAGAGGAGTGGAGCTGTTGGAAGCATTAGCTCACTGTACTTCCGAGACCCAGATCACAACCTCATAGAAATCTCCATCTACAAATAGGCTAGTCATCGCCAGAAAAACCCTAGTTTGAGAATCATACTGTAATAATTACAAAAAACATTTTTTATGTGATTCCTCAATAAAAGTAACCTCAAATGTTTTTGTTTTGGCATGAACTTTTAATTGCACATAAACTATTCTTAGTAAGCCTAATGTCTTGACTTTTTTATTTGTATTACTTAATTATATGTGGAAAGTTTTCTGGCAGTTATGATCCAGTTTTACATTAAATTCTTCCTGCTGGCCATCCCAGTACCATTATGTACTTGTATGTATTCCAGGCACGTGCAGAGGGGGGGCCGAGGGTGCCCGAGCGCCTGCCCCTTGATGTCCAAAGTGCCCTTTTGTCAAGACGTATTTTATGTTTTAGTTTTTTTTATTCTTATTTGTGTCTACTGCACTGTATTGATACGTAATTTATATAGTGTTAGCATTACACAGCGGCACCTTCAAATTGTGTAAGTTTAAGATGGCGTCTTCTCCGGAACCCCCCAGCGAGAGTTGTTATCACGGATATGCAGCGACATTGAGAGTAAACACGATGGGATCAGGATATTGATGGTCTGAAGCCGTTTTATACTGTAAATGTCTTCTTTGTGTCTACTGCACTGTATTGATACACTCTCCATCCTACACCTTGGTTATTTTACTGGGACAATAGCGACAGGGAAGTAAACGTGTGTGTTTTCCCGCTTGTGTGAGTCCAGGACTGACTCTGACCTACCTGATTATATGAGCGCTGGTCCAGATAGCTACAACAAGGAAGTCGAGAGTTTATTTGCAGATGATTAACTGCATGTAGAAAGGACTGATTGCAGAAAATGATTAGGCCAGTAGGCTGAAACTACTGAACTTTCATTACATTAACCTCTCTCACGAATTACCTTTGCCGTTTTTGAATTGATTCACTTGTGACCTATGTAGTGCACTATTTGGGGCGTCGACATTTTGGTCAATAGTCTTTTTTGCTTAGGAAGGTTCCTAACTGAGTGAATGACCCGGGAGTATCTAAGTGGCAGCCATGATAAGAGCTGGTCAAATTCTCTAAATGCTAAGGAAAAATGCTTCAATGCTTCCTATCTTATCTCCTTTAGCGTAGGGTACACTGGACCATCCTTTACGAAAGGAAAGGAGATAATGCAGTCCCACAATTCCTTGTGGCAGCAACATTTAAAGCGTCACACCATTCGGCCATTCACGAAAACAAACAATCAACATGACCGACAAGGGACGCAGATCATCATGTAAACAATCATACAAATTGGGATTCATGTCGATAAATATGATTGGACAGGAGAGTGAGCGTGAGCAATGGTTGTCAATGTGACAACCATTTCGTTTAGGCTACCAGTCACTTTTGTGACTGATGTGAATTATCCTGCATCTTTCCTTGACCTCATTACGTTTTACATCGAGGTCAAGGAAAAGTGGTTAGGAAAAGACATATGACGTAATTTCTTTGACTATTTGACCGGAGCCTGAGTGTCCAAATCTGGTTCCCTATATTATAGTGCACTACTTAATACCCATAATGCACTGTAAAAGAAATGTACAACCACGTACGCTTATTTCCACACTATATCCCATGATGCATAGCAGTTTTCATTTACATCAATTACCACAATACATCAATACATCAATTACCACAATATAACAAATTTCGAAATAAAACACCCTGATTGATGGTATTTCTGAGTTGTGTCTAAACTTTTACCGTCTGTGAGCGAGAGAGACGAGCAGGCACACGCACACAAGCAGAAAGAGAGAGATGTATATGTATATATATATGCATGTGCATTTTAATAGACACCATACTAAAGTATACATAATACTTAATACTTTTTCATTCATTGCTGTTCTTACTTACTTACTTGTGGCATGTACTTTCATATTGTTGGAAATGTTTTTTTTGTTGTCTGTTCATATGTTTGCTTTGTCAATATCAGCATGTCAATATCAGCATGTCTTTTCATGTCAATAAAGCTTCAAATTGAAATTGAATATATATATATATATATAGCGAGAGAGAGAGAGAGAGAGAGAGAGAGAGAGAGAGAGAGAGAGACGCACACAAGAAGTGAGAGCGAGCGAGCGGCGCGTAGAAATTCGAGTCTGGTGTGTTCGGCTTTTTCCTTCGAGAGGCGACGAATTCCTTCCGCGTCCGGTGTGTTCGCGGCCAGAGCTACCCCGTTTGAATAGTGCCATGAATCACACATATGGTGTTTGTCAATATAAAAGATAATTTTGCAAGTCAAGAAAGTCATTTTGGCGTAAAACTGTGTATAAGACTGAACATACGTAATTAGAAAGACTACACAACCAAAAGTCGCGTAAGTGACTGAGTGATCATAACTTTCTCTCTCCACAAGCTTAAACTATTTTTGCCTGCGATATATTTAATGTTTTTATGATTGGATGTTGTTGACTTAATGTTGTTGTAGCAGCCGACCCTGCTACATGCCACTAAAGTGGCTTTTCTGGGCTCCTCCGACCACAAGACAGGTAGGTGATGAGTAGAACTGATTTATTGTAAGGTTCAGAATGTTTAAGCAGGCAGAGCAGGTAGTACGTGCTGAAAACTCCTCCTGAGTGTACGTGGTGGTGGCTGGTTTAACCTGTGGGCCTTGATTACTCAATGCTCCACAGGTGTGCAGCCTCACCCAGTCACCCAGCCCCAGAGTCTAATCAGTCTGACTCAGGCCAGGTGAGGCTGCTGAAACCAGCCACCAACCACTCACGCACTCCACAGTTTTATATACTGTACACACTTTATGATTGATTGTATGTCTGTCTAATTGTCTCATGTCTGTTTAACTACGGCAATTTGTGAGGCAGGATTTTCTGAACAAATAAGATGATGAAGAGATATCTTATTGACTTGAGGTACGACAAGGAAGTCATGAAAAGGTTTAATCCCGTAACAATACACATTCCCCATAAAATACCCTTGAGTTTCTGTTTGCATATTAAATAAAAAAACGATTGAAGCAAACACTTTTTTACTGATTGAACTTCCTCAACAATGACCTCATAGATTATCTAAGAAACGCTTTTCTTTTTACTCATGGATTTTGGAGGACTAATGACAATCATTATATTGACCACCCACCGTTAAACAACAATAACACACCATAAAAATAACAAGGAGGGGCGGTTGCTGGGAAGCATTTTCCAGAATTAATTATTTATGTTCCTTTATGGAGTTTACTGAGAGTGACCCAGATGACATGTATCACAACTGATACACGCCATTGAGAGCAAACACTATTGGATGAAGTTCTTGATAGCCTAAAGCCATGTCTTACTGTAAATGTCTTCATTTATCTATTATACTTCCCACAGAAGGGCAACCTGACGCAGCAGATGGTTTGTTACACATAACCATCAGGGAAGTGGTCCTTTGAAACTGTTTGGCACTTTCAAAAAATACTTGGCAGGTGATTGGATGAACCATCCATCTATCACAGGCTAACTTCAACCAATCAGATCAACGAAGCATATGACTTGGAGAGAAAACATATTTTCCATCGAGAAAAGCCTTCAGTGCCGTTCTTTGCTCTTCTTTCAATGAAGACATACTCTCCAGTTCAGATAAAACAGACGCTATAGCAGCATCTAGGCTAACCTCTTTAGGAGCCGTCATTGTTGTTTTCGAAGTTGTCACTTCTCGCTGTGGTCACACCTAAACCACGCCCCTAGCTGCCAGTAATTCCTCACAGGATGCTGATTGGTCCGAACCACTGTTGGTTTGGCCACAAGCGGATAACTTGAAGCTTGGCAAGATGGATTCTCGCGTGAATATGATCTCATGAGTCCAGCTGCCTCGCACGGTAAATAGAAGGGTGCAGCTTTTTTGAAACCTTCCATATGATATATTGTACTTCTTTTCATACCCGTACTTTGTTTGTTTGAAAACAGAATGAAATACTAACTATGTTCTGGGGATTGCAGCACAATGTTTCACAATGTCTCCTGACCTCCAACTCAGTAGAGTGCAGCATTGATACACTATATGATGCATGCACCCTCTATCTGACACCTTGTTTATTTTACTGGGACAATACAGACAGGGAAAACCCTATCTGTTAATCTGTAAACGTGCATGGTTTCCCACTTGCGTGAGTCCAGGATGACTCTGATACCCTCCCTGCTCCCTATGTGTGCTGGTCCAGTCAGTGACAACGAGGAAATTTTCATCCCTTTAACAATGCACATAAAGCTCTGGAGGAGTCATTGTTCTGGCTTCCTGGATGGCTGTTTGCCTGGGCGGCCCTGGTGTTGTTGCTTTAATGCTTGGTTTACTTTGTACACCCTTCAACCCCTACACCACACCATGATGTTCTCGTCACCGCACTCCTACACCTACACACATGACTGAAAGCTGATTTCACGCCCCATCTTATGTTTTCTTCATATGTTTAATTAAACCTTTTTGTTAAACTTCCATTCTGACCTCCCTCCTTTGTTGCGGCCTAAAACGAGTTGGTTGTAACAAAATGTAAAAACTATTGAAACAAACACTTTTATACTGATGGCTTATTTTCACCACCCGTCTTTAGATGTTAACACGACATGAAAATAATGAGGGTGATGAGGAAGCTACAACTACTGGACTTTCCCCAAATTGACCTTCCTCAACAATGACCTCATAGAGGATCTAGGAAACTGGACACTTTTCTTTTTACTCATGGATTTTGGAGGACTAATGGCGTGCGTATGTAGGTGCGTGTGCGTATGTAGGTGCGTGTGCGTATGTAGGTGCGTGCGTGTATGTAGGTGCGTGCGTGTATGTAGGTGCGTGTGCGTATGTAGGTGCGTGTGCGTATGTAGGTGCGTGCGTGTATGTAGGTGCGTGCGTGTATGTAGGTGCGTGCGTGTATGTAGGTGCGTGCGCGTATGTAGGTGCGTGTGTGTATATATTTATACATGTCTTTCCTTCGTCATGTTGAATGTATATAAACAACAAACAGTATCCTCTAAATGTATATTTATATAGTTTATTAACACTCATTAGATGTGTCAACTTCAGTGAACTTAATACAATTTTAAATACAATTATTTCTTCATTTGATTTGAATATAAAACTAAACTCTCTGAAAGAGATCCATCTAGGTACACAACTACAGGCGTACTATTTACAATGACATTGAAACATGATAATAACTTACACTGATTGCAGATTAATTGTAAAATATGAAGACTTCAAATACATAAGCATAAATCACGATTTCAATCTTGTCAAATGATAAACCTTCAGGGAAACATTCACTGCAGCTGTAAGAGGAGAGGCGTGCAGTCTTGTAGCTCATCCAGTGCTTCCACTGTCTCAATCAGGTCTTCCACCTTCTCCCATGGAAGCACCGCCCCTGCGTTGCTCCGGAACTTCTTCCTCAGGCTCTCATTGGTCAGCGGGTTACGCCAGTGTCCGTAGAAGGTGTCACAGCGCCCGCCGAGAACGTCTCCGCCGTCAAGCGTCACCTGGACCTCGCAGTACATGAGGTCAAAGTTTGCTGGGTTATCAGCCGGGTGCTCCACACGGACCCGGGTCAGCAGCGCCGCCAGCTCTGGCCGCATTATGGCGTCGGTAGTGAAGGACTGCACTGTCACCTCCCCGTCCAAGAGGGCGCTGCAGGCGTTGAACTGGAAGGAATGGCGCGCCTGGTGGTCGCACTCCGGGAAGGGCCGGTTGATGTACTTGGAGCGGGGGACCCTCAGCAGGATCTCCTTGACCTGCGAGGCAGAGACTGTTCCAGAATCAATGCCCACAAGAAGCTTATGGACAGAGGCTGCTGCCTCGACCACCCAGTGCATGCCCAGGTGGGCGGGGAAGCATTTGAACGCAATGTCCTGGTCCTCTATTAAGAAGCCGTGGCCCTTGTCTTTGGCCAAATTTAATGGCAGCGGCATGTAGTCTTCATAGAAGGCGTTGAAGCCAGCCACGCCGTTGACAGAGTCCAAGATTAAAGGACTTGCTTCCAGACCTCTGGACGCCAACAGCGCAGCCTCCATTCCCAGGCGTGAAGCGTTGCCGATGTGGAGCGGTTTGGACTGAGTGGCAGCGTTAGCCATCGGGGCGCCGGCTAGCGAGGCAGCGATGGCCAAGGCGTGGCTGCACTGTGAGGGGTCCAGAGACAAGAGATGAGCACACGCTGCTGCACCTCCCATAGTGCCAACCACACTGGGAGGATGGAACCTGGTGGGACGGAGAGAGAGAGACAGAGAGAGAGAGAGAGAGAGAGAAAATTCGATTTTTATATCACGACTCACACATTTAAAAACAGCAGAAAGCAGAAGCACTGAAGCAAACAATATGTGGGGTTAGGCTAAAGTAATGTGTCATGAATTAACTAATGAGGTCATTCATGACACATTAATTTAGCCTAACCCCACCTAGATTAGGACCAAAAATACCTTAGACCTACTGAATTGCAGTGCACGGCAAGAAAGAAATGCTGAGTTAAATGAATTTCCATGCTCAACTCACCTCTTGGGGATGTTGCTGGCACCATTGGAGAACCTCATCAATCGCCCTTGGATCTCAATGCCAACATTGAAGGCAAGCAGTAGGTCCAATCCACTGGGCTTCCTGTTGGGGGGCATCATGTCACTGACGGCCAACAGGGCAGGAAGAACCGCCCCTGATGGGTGGGTGGCCGGGTGCCACGTGTCATCAAAGTCCATGGAGTGAACCTACAAAAAAAAGGAAGAAATGATATGCAATTGGTATACATATTAAGCATATATTACTCTTTGGTCTTAATACTTGTACACATACTTAGTATCTGTCTTAATACTTTGTACATCACAACACACATCTCGCAGTCCTTGAATGCGTTTCACATGTGTACTTACTGCCACTCCGTTGACAAAGGCTGCCAGTGTGGGGGACAGTTTGGTCCCACTGCGGCCGTATACAGAGCTGATGTCATCAGGTGCGTACATTTGCTGCAGTAGAGAACAGGTGGAAAGCCGTGAACAAAGGGAGAAGACTTCCTCCTCCTCCCAGTGCCATTGTTAGGAGAGTACTACAGTACATATACTTATAGAAAGTATGACACTTAAACCCACGCAGGATAGCATTAGCTTGTATGACTGATTTGTGTACTGGTTTGTGCACTGATTGTAATGCATTTTCAGGTTCAACTAACTAACCTTAACCCAACCCCTCTCATTTTCAAGGCCAGTGAAATGTCTGTCTTTAAGCTCACCAAGAAGAAATTAAGCCAACGTCATGCAATAACTTCGCTCTGATGGCATTTGATCTCATTTGATCCTTCGGTTCTTTATAAGGTCATGCGTCTCATCACGTCGGTGAAGCGCCTCACCTGGCAGTGCTGCAGTGCCAGCTCAAACACCTCTGTGGTGCTGCCAAGCAGTCCCACCCCCAGACTGTCCAGCACCATTCTCTTGCTGCGGTGGAGCACGGTAGGGGTGAGGTGCCGGGCCTTCAGGCCACTGATGAACCTCCCAAAGCTGGCGGTGACCGTCTCCTCCGGGGCAGGGCACTCCACGACTGCATGCTGGCCCAAGGCCGGGAGAGCTGTGGTGAAGCCAAGGAATGCAGATAAGACAAGAGATGAGACAAAGGAGAGGTGTACAAGTACATCCAACTAGAATGTGGGTGAAGAAGGGAGGTGCTAGAGAAAGCGGCGAGGGGAAGAGAGGATTTATAAAAGCGAATGTGTTCTACGTAATCATGTCTCTAATCAGTTGAATCAGTCAAATGTTAAAGAAGGCTGAGGAAGCAATACTTTTGTTTTTCCTCATTCAATATTAGTGTAACTAACTATACAGTCTAAGAAATACTCGAAAAGGAAGAGAATGACGGATTGTAAACATTTTTACCTTTCATTGCTGATGAATGCATGCTCCTCATAGTGCACACTGACCTTGTGCTTTTCTGTGGAGCACAAAGATAACAAAAATATTTTTCAATGCACACACAAATATTTATCGTTGTATATAAATGTAAAAGAAATATTTAAAAAAGGTTCACAAATGTATTTCTGATGCACACACACTTATTTCTTGTTTTAAATAAATGTACAAAATCCACAAATTAAAACAGATGGCCTTTCAAGATGTGGACAGAGACTCTATTGAGAGGATCAGTTCAGAAGAGCAAAACTTCTAAACCCCAACTGGTACTTTAGTTTCCAAAATGTGAGGCAATAATTAAAGCCCAAAGCAGGAGGTCGCTACAATGAAGTTCATCTTTACCTGTAGTTTGGAGATCATCATGTCACAGAGTTGTTCTTCCTTTCCAACGTTGATTTTCTTTGTCTTTGGTTTCTTATTTCTCTCTCTCTCTCTTGTACGAGAAGGCTCCTTGTCTGTGTTGAAGCAGTTCTCTTCCGTGGAGATGTGCTGAAGGATACCCCAATGTCTTCTGGGTGATGGCCTGCCTGCCTTTTATAGCAATTGGCTCAGCCCAGTGAGAAAGAAGGAAACAGTTTTTATCTGTCAAAGTTTCCCAGAAGAAAAGTGAGATGTTTCATAAAAGATCATAATTGTCATCACCTTGACGTAAGAGGGGGAGGAGAAGGAGTTCATTGTCCTAACGTAGGACAATAACTGGGTTGGTCTCGGGGAATTCTTCAGAAACCCCTCCTAGACTCAAATTAGTGATAAGCTTACACCTCAACCTCAAAATAACACACATCACTTCAGCTACCTGGGTGTCCTGTCGTCTCACCAGGTACGTTTCTTTACAACTTTGATCATCATTGGACATGGCAGTACTTCACTTTGTATATTTTGTACAGGCCTACTTGTACAACATTATGTCACGTGTAACGGTGTTAAGACACTTTTAAACAAAGCAGTTTTAACCAAAGCTACACCACGAATGTACCTAAGAGGATTCTTGTATTATGAAAATCGGCAGGAAAGTTAAACATATATAAAGAGAATGACAACAATATAAATTGAGTAGTATGCATAGTATGCTGACTAAGTAGTATGCATACTTTTGGTTATCCTATTCGTAAGAAACACTTAAGTAAATCCTTAAGTCCGTAAGTCCTTAAACTTGTTAAATAACCAAAATTACCTCCGTTAGTCTTCATGTCTGTCTTATCTCAGAGTTGTGAATGAGTGCTTTATGCAGAGAGATGCTGCTGCTTCCTTCCCGGTTCGCAGCGTTAGTCAGAGTGAATATAGTCACCTGTTATTCTTTGGCTCGCCCTAACATGATAACAATGTCTGACTAGAGCCGGCCCACTTGCCGCTGTGTAGAGAAGGAGAGAGGCAGTTTTAGAGTCACTGTGTTTCTGTGGATTCTTAAAAAAGAAGTTAAAACAGAAGATTTAAACATGTGGTAAGGAGAGAGAGGGATCCTTTTCTCCATTTACACAAGTCAAAAAAATGTCAATGGCAAGACTAAAGGCAGTTTTTACACATATTTAACATTTAGCATGTTGCTTTTTAATAAATAACAAATACTATATATCTAGAAACACCATACAAAAACCATGAATATACCTTAAATCAGCAAAGACCAAGTTACTTCATGTAATATCTTCATCATAATACATACAATAAATAATTCCTTCATGTTTCATTAATGGGATTATTGTTTCTGTTTAAACCCAAAAGGCTGTCAACAGAAACTCAACATGGCGACTTCAAATGGTTTTCCAGCCAGTTTCTACGGCGAGCCAGGGGTTCTAGGCATGTTAACCAATGGCATCAGTGCATTTCTTGTACTTCTGCAGAACTTCAATGCAGCGCGGACTGGAATCGCACCAGTAGGGGTAGAGAACATTCTTGCAGGTAAATTGATACATAAAAAATATTTGTCTTTCACTATAGTACTTACTAAGTCTAAAATCTTGCACCTAATCTTTATATCTAATTCTACAATTTCTAACTACTTTTATTCTCTCCTATGTATTTTGCAGGTGTCCACCTTATTCTGATTGGTGGAATTTGCCAATTGGTCGCCGGGTTGCTGTCCTTTCGCAAATATGATCATTTGAGTGGAACCGCCTTCATTGGTTATGCTGCTCTCTGGGGTAGTTATGGTGCTACCAGAATATACTACGGTGCTGCAACTGAAACTGTCACGACAACAATACTAGTGCAACTTGATATGATGAACAATACGTCAACTAACCTGATGAGCAACCAGTCTTACATAAATATCACTTCAGTTACCCCCGATTGGCTTTCATCTCTGTCAATACAGGAATCAGCTATTTCTGGTCTGGTGCCGTACATCCTCCTCTCGTTCCTCCTTGCATTTTGCTCTGCCACGGTTAACTACATCATGCCCTTTGTGTTCGGTGCAATCACAGTCACATTAATCTTTGAAGCAGTGGCGCTGGTGTCAAACTCCTGGGCCCTAGTTGTCGCTGGGATTTTGGAGCTTCTCATTCTGATCTTTGCCATCTATGGCTCAGCTGCACTTCTTGTTAAAGGGCTGACTCAGCGCCTAGCCCTGAAGGGCTTCGGGACACCCCTCTTCAATGTCCTTCTTCTAGGAACAGCCAACTCAGCCAGTGCGCAGAGCATCGGCCAGGAAAAGAAAAAGAACACAAAGTATGCCGAGCCAATGGCATTAGGTTCCTTCTGTGACACTGTCTCTTCGTTCATCTTTGCTTTTTACTGCTTTGGCTACATGAACTCCTTTGCATTAGGAGTCGCATGGGTGTCTATAATCTCCGCTGCCCAGCTCTTTGCCACCTACTACGCCCACCTCCGCCAAGACTGCTACCACGCTACCAAATTTGGTCTCCATGTGACCTATTGGGTTATCAAGGCCTGGGAGGAATTCGTAGCATCTGTGCTGATTGTTAATGCTGATAAAGTGTCCTCAGGAAGGGAAGCAATGGTTGGCAACTGGTTCTTTGTGGCTGCAGCCTGGGTGCTCTGCGTGGGAAGCCTCAACACAGATTGCCTGGAGCTGACCCACAACACACTCTTCCTCCTGCTCACAATCTCCAGCATCCCTCAGATCCCCCTGCAGGGATACTACATCTTCTTCGGTGTGGCGTGTTCCCTGTTCACCGCGGCTTCCCTCTACGGCACCTTCTCACGCCTCATCAACACTATCGCAGAGAAGTCCCTGATCCCAGTAGGCCCCCAGCCCGTCTCCACGGACCAGCTCAAAAGGATCCTGAGCTGCAGCCGATCCGACCACAGAGACCAGGGAGTGCCTTCTCAAATCGACCAGATCCCAGATGCTCTTTTCTACATCTCAAACGGGGTGGCGGCTCTCTCGGCGCTCCATGCCAGTGGGTCCAGCAAAAACTCCAGCTTCCTCCATCTAACCGTGCCTTGGGTGTTGATCTCCGGAGCTGTTATTCAGGGATATGTGAGCCAGGTGCAGATCCGTGGAGGAGGCCGATTTGGGTCCGTCATCCCGTTCTTCTATGCAGTGGTGTGGGCCACCTGGACCTGGTTTAGATTCGCAGGTAGGCCATTCATTTGTTTGTTTTTGGGTTTCTTTCATTGTTGATTTTATTCCCAGTTTGCTTGGCTTCATAAGTGACACATATTTCTATCACAGGTGATCTGATCCGGTTTTCCTCAATGGCAGCCCATGGCTTCACAGCAGGTGCTATTGCATTTCTGGTCATAAATGGATTCCTCATGCTAATCGGTAAGCTCAAATACAGTTTTTAAAACAAAAAACTGATAGATGTATGAGTATTTTGATTAACTGATGGTGCTCTTTGCTTTCTGGCAGCTTCATATAGGAACCTGGTTTTGCTGTTTTTAACAACAATCATGGAGGTAGTTCTGGTCTGTTTCCTGCTCTCCACCCTGCAGCAACTTCCATATGAACTAGAAAGTAAGGAGCTCCTTCCTTTCTGGTTGAAGTCTATTATTATTTGTATCAGTTCTAATCAATTTGTGAAATAGTCTTTTCCAGTAATACACATTTTTGCTGTTTCTATTTCAGTTGCCATGCTTGCCATATTTTCCATAATCTGCATATATGGAGCCCTTGCGTCATTGGTGAATTGCATCTTCACACAGAGATTTCTCCCAATGGGTCAACCCTTACTCAAGGTGACCTATTTACCCTAAGGTACCTATTCTATTCTAGTCCATGATATACATATGATTAAACGCATATCTCCAACTGTTTTAGGATCAGAAAAGGCTGGAGGAGAAGCCTCCACTCCCTTGCCCTGTGGCTGAATCCCGACTCACCAGTGGCCTCCTGAAGATCACTAAACTCCTGGACGAAGGTGGAGTCTGTGGTATTCCCACCGACACAGTGTATGCACTGGCTGCCTCCTGCAAGAATCCCCAGGCCATAGAGAAGATCTATAACATTAAAGTAGGCAAAGTCATACCTTGAAGAAAGATTATTGACGGTTGACTATCATTGTCAACAAGGCTGATGTAGGTGAGCTTGCTAAACTTGTGCTTTGTGTCCTTGTTTCAGGACAGACCAGCAGAAAAGCCCATCTGTATTTGCATTTCCAGCGTGGAACAGCTGATCCAGGCCAAGCCACCCTTCAGCCCCCTTCTGTGGGAGTTCATGAGGAACGTGTATCCCGGAGGCATCAGCTGCATCGTGAGCAAAGGGGACTGGCTCTTAAAACTGGGTACGACATGGCTGTTGATAGTACAGGGTGGGGGAGGATTTGAATGAAGCACAGCATTTACATATCGACCTAATACTTCTCATTTGTCCTGCATAGGTGTCGGGGCGGCGTACGACCGCGTGGGAACCAGGGACAGCATCATGATCAGAGTCCCCGACCACACCGTCACCGGCCACCTGTGTGATCTCACCGGACCTCTTGCCATTACATCAGCCAATCCAAGTGGAGAGCCCGACAGCACTCACCACTCCATGGTCCTCAGGTGAGTGGAGTCCCTCACACATCCACACCACTGCTCTCAGTGGAGCTTTAAGGTCTGGTGACACTGGTGATGAACTATAATTGCTTGTTTTGTTGCCCATTGTAATTCATTATACTGTTGGTGCGTTTGCTGCAGCCGATTAGGACACAAGATCCAAGGGGTTTTGTGTGATGGGGACTCTAACGAAGTGGTGGCCTCCACAGTGGTCAACTGCCTGAAGATAGATGAAGGTACAATGAATAACATCTTTTCCCAACAAATCCAGTGACAATCCTGCATCACATTAAACCATCACGTATCTTTTTTGTTTGTTCCTCACAGGTACCATTGGCATTGTAAGGGAGGGGTGTGTTCCTGCTGTGAAGGTCCAACAGATCTTTGACAGAGTGAAAAGCTGTATGCTGTGAATAGTTGCACAGAACTCTTCTGTCTCTCTCAATGAATATCTCCAGAGGTACTCGCTGGTTCTTTTTTGGAACTCTGTACCCATCAACTCAGGCAACATTAAATATGAGAATGATACATTGCTATGCAGACAAAAAGAACCAGCGAGTACCTCTAAAGACGACCTCATCCAGCCGCTTATTGTAATCCTGTTTGTCAAGTAATTTACTGTGAAAGGGTAATGTATGTGACAGGGCAATAACAATAGAAGTATATCAGGTGGTAAACTCAAAAGGCTTTGTGGTAGCTGATATGTATGTTTGTATGTTATGTATGTTATATATGTATGTTAATGTAATCTCTCTTTGTCATCAAACTTGTCTTATGTTACATTTTCATAACAACCAATTATTATTCTTAGTATTTATTGATTGTATACTGTATATATATATAGAGAGATTTATATGGATGAAATAAACTGTATGTTGAAAGGATGTATTCAAAAATGCTTTTCTTATGCTTTTTCTGCTTCTATTGTATATTTTTGGAATTATGGTTCCACAAATATACAATGGTTATTGGTTAATAATTATTGGTTATTCCTATGTTCTTTTCAAATGAATCGTTTTGTCTGACATGGTGTTACGTATTATGTCTACAGAAAGATACATCATTAGTTGAGGTTGTACGTGTACACCACCAACTCAAATATAATCAGTTCACAAAATTGGACATATAGCCCAAGACAGGCTTCCACGAAAAGTAAATAATACAGAAAACACATCTTCTTAAAGATGTGTTGAATCTTAGTTGATAATGTTGATAATGTTAAGTGAGTTCTAGCGCTTACTGCAAAGCAAGTCCTCATTCACAAATTATACATGTACTCCCAAGTATGGTTGGACATAGCATTGCTGTTGTAAACTTTCATCCCAAATTCACTTAAGACAGAGCTCAAAGGCCCTCTACATAGCATTTGAAGCTAGTAGCCTGCTTTACGTTAATTTTAGAAATGTTAAATTAACCTGTGTGAAAATCTCACATTACCTTGCAGTGATATCACTGTAGCAGGTGACCCTGCCACACGCAGGAACTTTGTAAAATGTGGAAATTAGATTAGAGTTAGGTAGAGATACTTATTAGCAGAGGTGGCAAAAGTACACACATTCTGTACTTAAGTAGAAGTACAGATACTTGTGTAAAAAAATACTTTGATAAAAGAAGTACTGATTCAACTTTTTACTCAAGTAAAAGTAAAAAAGTACAGGCTCTGACAAGTACTCACAGTAAAAAGTAAAAGGTAATTTTTAAATCGGCTGTTTTTGTGCAAAGCTAACGGAACCTCACGTCATATTAATGTAATATAAATATCATAATAATAACATAAGGGAATAGGAACTTTATTTCAACTTCTATTACTGCCATTCTGAATGTATTCAGCGTGAACAACAACAAAAACAAAGTAGACAGAAAAAACAAGCTCTATTTCCTGTCGCCTACATTGTAGATGGGTGACATCGCCTCTACATAGGCCTAAACAAATCACACAAAATGATTATAGTAAAAGCAGCATAAATTACAAACTCAACAAGGTCAGTTATACCATAAAATGTATTGCAATGCAAATAGACATTAAATGGACTGCAAGTGTAGCATATGTATAAAATGTGTTATGTATTTCACCAGAAATCTCTGTTTATTTTGTTTTATTATTTTTCAAAGTGTTTTCTATGCTTTGATATATGATTGCTATATTCTTTTTAATCTATTCAGAATAAACAACTCCG
>OOFB01008922.1:3822-18118 GCA_900323305.1 Trachyrincus murrayi | reverse complement strand
TCTTCTCCCTGTACACCAACGACTGCACCTCCAGCGACCCCTCTGTTAAACTCCTGAAGTTTGCGGACGACACAACCATCGTTGGTCTCATACGGGATGGTGATGAGTCCGCATACAGAGGGGAGGTTGAAGGGCTGGCCCTCTGGTGCAGCCACAACAACCTTGAGCTGAACACGCTCAAGACAGTGGAGATGACAGTGGACTTCAGAAGGCACCCCCCTCCTCTGACCCCCCTCACAAGGCAGCACTGTGGCGGCCGTGGAGACCTTCAAGTTCCTGGGAACTACAATCTCCCAGGACCTGAAGTGGGAGACCAACATCGTCTCCATTACAAAAAAGGCCCAGCAGAGGATGTACTTTCAACCTGTTCAAGTTCAACCTGCCTCAGGAACTGTTGGTGCAGTTTTACTCAGCTGTGATTGAGTCTGTCCTCTCCACCTCCATAACAGTGTGGTTCGGCACCGCCACCAAACAGGACACACACCGGCTGCAGCGCACCATCCGGTCTGCAGAAAGGATTATTGGACTAAACTTGCCCTCACTCCAAGATCTCTTCACCACCAGAGCCAGGAAGCGGGTGGGGAAGATCATTGCCGACCCCTCGCACCCTGGCCACCACATCTTTGAACTCCTCCCCTCCGGAAGGCGCTTCAGAGCACTGCACACCAGAACCTCCTGGCGCAGGAACAGCTTCTTCCCACACGCCATCACTCTCATGAACAATTAACCAGCCATGTGACCTGTCATGGCATGTCCTCAGGGCAATGCCTGTCACTCATATCGTACACACCCACAGCCATGTTCATTGTGCAATAATTTATCCATACATTTCTTATATTTAGTATATTTATATTTACTTAGCATATGCAGTTTTATTAGCATATGCACTTTATCCACTTATTCACTTTACTGCTGTACAATGATAGCACCACTGTTTACTGTAGGCTATTGTAGGTAAAACCTACTTTTGAAAAACCTACTCTTGTTGTTGTTTGTCATTGGTGTTGTTGATTGTTGAATGTAAGTACAGTGTGAGTTACTGTGAACTGGAGTCAAATTCCTAACATGTGTAAAAGCAGATTCAGATTCTGATTCTGATTCTGATTCTGTAAAGACAATCCCAATAGCTATTTTCTATATGTATGCATGTGTGTGTGTGTGTGTGTTGATGCCACATAACAGGCTTTCTGCATGAAGTTCTGCATGATGGTAATCATGCATATTTATTGAAAACAATTTAACGAAGGCAAACCTAATCTAAAAGTAAACAGTTCTGGTTCTATGCATAAAGCTTTACAAATCACATGACAAACCAGATGCATAAGTGTAAAATAACCATAAGCAGGCAATACAATTGTTGTTTTGTACAAAAATAAAAATTTAAACCAAAAAGTTTGTGTTCAACTGAAAAAAATGAATACGAAAACATTTTGTCTCTCATTTAGAGTATATAGAAAAACATAATACATATCAGCATGCTTAGTAGAACATATAGAAACAAATCCACTTCCACATGTTAATACCATTTAAAAGAAAAAAAACAAGGCAAGCAAATTGTGGAGTGTGTGTTGTTGGTGGCTGGTTTAAGCAGCCTCACCCAAGTCAGACTGATTAGACACACCCGTGGTGCATTGACCAATCAAGGCCCACAGACTGACTCAGGCCAGGTGAGCCTGCTTAAGCCAGCCATCAACCACACACATTCCACACAAATATATCCTTATGAAATAATATTTGATGATTATTCTGTCTTGCTGGTCACCTACACCAAATATGATGTATGGTAAATGTTATGCCATATTATATTATTATTCTATTAATATTGTATTATTTTAGTTAACACAGAATGCTATCCAGGCCACAAGGTGCAAATGAAACCTGCGCTACCACACAAAAAGATGGAGGCACATCAAAATGGCAAGTTACAGGACATACAAGTGGCCGCAAAAAAGCCTTGAAGCTGAAATATCCAACCATGGAGATGATATGGTCTAAGAAATACATATTTAAACAATCTGACATTGAGCATTGATGGGCTGAAGACATTGAAACATCAATAATCAATCAATAATCATAATAAAAATAACCAATAATCCCTATTTCAAGATCTCAGAAGACCAGTGAGATCCCCAAAAGGCCTTTTTATATAGCATCTATAAAGCAAAAATAAATATAAAGGCTTTTTGATGTGTTGGAAAAGCATTCTTACAGGTTCTACTGTTAGGAAGCATGAGTATAATATGAAGCTAAAGCACTGCTAGCCTCATATGCTCTCATGATTTGTGATTGACCGCAACGACTCCAGATATGCTTCAAACACTGTCAATGGATTGTTGTACTTGCCTATTTAATCATTTCACTTTCAATGACAAATAGCGGATCAGGTGGTCAAAGGTGGACATTTTAACCTACAAATGAAGACATGACATCACATCCTCTTTAGCTAGATTATGTTTGAATAAAGGTGTCTTGGTGTGTTCGTTGATGGCCTTCTGCAGGTATCAAACGAATGCTTCATGCGCCAAACCTTTGCTGTACACTACAAAGAAAAAATACAAGAAAAACTGTTTACAGTCAGTATATAACATTTTAGAATAGTCTATCACATGTTTTCCCGTGATTTGTCAGTTTACAATAATAATACATTAGGCTACTACATTTATGTTGTTTTGTTTGTTTTTAAAATGTAGTTGTATTATTTTCTATATAATTTGGGAGCCCTCGATCTATATGAACGTATACCAACACAGAGCAACCACCTCCTCCTTGTGGCTAATACGAGAACTACAATGACAAAGTGACTACCTTCTACATGTATGAGGCGAGAGTCATTCTGAGAATCCTTATCCCGAAATCATTGACTTTGGCCTAGGAAAAAAATGATGAGAATGATTGCTTATAAGGATGTTGTGTATAATCATTAGGCTATTATGTATATTTTTTCTATACAAAGCAAGTCATTGATTTGTATAAAAATGTGTAGGCTTGTGTATGCATGGAAGTAGGCCTACCTCTCAGACTTTTTAGCAGGTTGCTGTGGGTTTGACTGCTGCTGCTGTTCTTGTTGTCTCTGCTCTTGCTCCAACCTACACACACACACACACACACACACACACACGCACACGCACATTTAGCATGAATAAGACAATCTACTGTAATTATATTCTCTATGTTTTGTATATATTTTACCTCTCTTTCCGTGCTTTAATCCTCTCCTCGTCAAATCTGAAAATGATTGCATGAATACAAAGACATTTAAATATTTGTTATCAAATAACAAAAATAGGATTAATTCAAATATGAATGATTCATATTAAAATGTGTTCCTGTATTATTGTGATAAAATTATGCAAATGAAATCAATAAACTATGTTCTGCTGAGCTACTACCAGAATATCAGTCAGCGTGTTTCTCTGATCTAGTGGTTAGGGACACTTACTGCATCACACACTCTGGGACCTGCACGTGCTCCATGGGAACCAACTCTGCCAGCTCGTCCAGACTGTGCACATACTGGATCTTGTTCATGAACTTTACACTGCAGGGGTGACGAGGGAATTAAAACGAAACCATGGTTATAGTCAGTTCTCTATTTTACTGATACATATGATGATCAATCCTTTTTTTAAATGTTTTTCAGTCATGTTTTCCAGTCGAGTGTGATTTTGATTCATTTTAAACAAACACTATTTTGGCTCTTCTTCGTCCACAGAATGTGGGCAATCTATTCTTTATAGCTTTTGTTTTACACCAATTAACTTGACTTATTATCTTTTAAAAACATTTTGTAGTAGCATTTTGTAGTAATGTAATTTGAATTTGAAGTATCGTATAGTGTATGTTTACTTGTATGTGTGGTTTCGTTTGTATATGTGTAGGTATGTCTGGTGTGTACCTGATGAAGGGCCTGGATATGGCCAGAACGGTGCGTATGAACCAAGTAGGATGAGCGATGACCAGAGACTTGAGGTTCTTCCTCAACCTAAAACCACAACACAAATAATTAGCTGTTCATGCTAGGCCATCAACATATAGCAATAGCTACACAGTGTCTGAGTCAGTGTCTGACTCATCCTCTCCTATTGGCGGAAAGCAGCTGACAAGTTCTATTAAGGTCCCTTCTCTTCAGTATGAAGACCTGTCAATACGGATGCCATGCGTGTCTGTACTAACAGCCCCATTAGCCACATTGTCTTAACTGATTAAAAGTGAGCCGTAAACAATGGGTAGTAGTTCACAGTTCACAGATTTTTAAATAGTATTTAAAATGCCAATATGGTCACGAGAAGACACTCACTATTTCCTCTGAGTCTAAATACCTTCTGTCAATCATCTGATAGCACTTCTTCAGCCAGCTTATCCCTGGCATCTTGCTGCGTGGTGTAGCTCCGTTCATGTAGATGATGAGATAGTCTTCAGCCACAAGCATCTCCAGACTGCTCACCACATACCTGGAGAGGAAGGCACAGCAAGGCATCACTGATCATTAGCTTTGGTTGGGGATCAAAATAATCACAACAATGCATTCTATAAGTAATTATTTTACTGATCGAAAGTCATTACAGCAATACATATATAGTTACATATATAGTCTGAAGGACTATTTATGTAAATCTAAAAACCAAAGAGATCTAAATGTATTCCATTCATAACAATTCCATTAAGCATACCTGTAATCCCATAATTTATTAATAACATAAAACATTATCCATGAATATATTCCAGTCAGAAAACGCAGAGTATGCTCAATAATCGACTCCTGATGGTCTGTCAACGAGGGCACACTTACAGAAAGAGGTTCTCCATGATGTAGTGGTAGTCTGAGCAGCTACTGTCTGGCAGGTAGCACGCAGAGAACACAATGATGGCATTCAAGCCCTCGCCATAGTAACCTGACAAGAGAGCACGCGCCAGTTGATGAATACCTCATGTCTTCGACTTGAGCAGCAGTCACACACGATACACACGCTATCATATACCGGAAGCTTCAGGAGCATTTCTTGTAAACCTAAAGAATGTTTCATAATAGTAATAATAATAGTAACAGCAATAGTAATAATAATAATAATAGTAATAATAATACACCTTATTTGTATAGCACCTTTAAAAAGTGTAGTTATAACGTTTCTAAAGTGCTTTAACATGCACAGTATAAGGGATTACTAATATACATTAGTATACTATATGATTGCTAGGGCTTTTTTAATGTCATATGTCCATGTTAAGGACTAGACTGAGACGGACCTCCATGGGTGATGACGCGGAGGTAAGGTCTGATGACCTGCATGTCAATACGGTGCTCCTGTTCCCCGATGACCACCGTCCTCCACAGACGCCCGTTAGCACCCACCCCCTCGTCGTCCACGTCTCCGGGGCCATCGGCGGGAGCTGCTTTGGCCGAGGCTACCGGTGTGTCATCTGGACGTGAGAAGAAGAGACCGTGAGTGACCAATCAGAATAAATCACTGGCTCTTGTACAAGCTCAGGGGTAGGTCTACTGTGTCTGGAGACGGGTATGTTAAGTGTACATCACAGGAGTGATTGCTTTGAAAGAGCGAAATGGGAGCAGTTTAAGTCTCAGAAATAGTAAACACAATTTCCGATTGACTATTTAGTCATTTTAGCAGACGCTTTTGTCCAAAGCAACTTACTTTTGTTTAGATACATATCATCCATGAGCAGGTAGGGTTTAGCCATCCGGCTCAAGGATGCCTACAGGTAGACTGCAGACATTGGGGTTTTTGAACCCAGAAGCTTTTGAGAGGTTCTGGGTTCCAACTAACCATCATGTCCCCCTTTGGGGTTGGGTTAGAACTAAGACTAGTAACACAAATACACTTAATCACACTTGACATGTACTTAAATTCCTAACCTTCCCACTCGAGGTCGTTCCCATTGGTGATGAACTCCAGCGAGTCGTTCTCGTCGGGGGTATCCAGGTCGTCCACGTTGATGTCCAGGTCGTCCGGCGTGTCCAGGAAGTCGTCCGACAGCAGGGAACCCTCGCTCTGGTCCAGTGACAGGTTCATCTCCGGGGCGATCAGCGTACGCCGCTTGCGGTGTGTGGACGACCCGCCTCCACCGCTTGTACTCACATGTAGAGAGTTTGGGGGAGCTACGGTCAAAAGAAGAGAGGGGTCCAATTTTACATGACCGAGGTAGTGGAACAATCAATATATTACATTGTGTACACCAAGCATCGAAAGTCATAACCGCCAACACGGCAGCTAAGGTCTGCGCCACTAGTTCCAATGTGTCCTTCATGGATTATCGATCATTATGAAGAGATTCTGGCTCCAGGCTGTACTTTAACTCACAGGCTCTGTCGTCTGTGAGACCGCAGGAGGAGTCCATGTCGCCGTACTCTGGTAGCGGCCTGAGGAGAAAACAAATGCAAACACTCTCAATGCTTCAAAAAGCTTAAGAACAACATTGGAACGAACAAGAAGAACAACAACCAACTGGATGGGTGTCTGCGACCTGCAGCGTGACTCTATCTCCCTCCATGTAATCTACCCAGGGCTCCCTTTATAATAACACAACCTCATTGGTGGTTAGTGGACTATTAACACAACCCGGCTGGTGTTGGACGCTGGTGTTGTCAGTGATCTCAGCTTAGCGATATACAGGAAAAGAGGTGAGCAGCAGAGCAGAGAGATGGTAATTAACATATCCCTGGGGGACAGGAAGATTATAGCGCTGCTAGGCAGGGTGGCAAACTGCAAACCAAGGGGAACGGATGAGCGATAGAAACAAAGATGAAGAGATAGACTGTACGTTTCTCTCTTCTCTGTTATTTATTGCCTTATTTGTCCCCGCCATGAGAGGAAATGATGCTTAAATCCATTCATGTATACTGAGCTCAGTGTTTTGTGGATCTCAGTGTGTGAGTCCATGCGTTTAGAGACATGTATCAGTGTTACACTGCATGTGTCTAAGTGTGCTGTACATTAATAGGTTTGTTTTCCTCAGCCACCATCTAGAGCCCTGGGGTTTCACAGGAAACACGGTTATGATCCTCTATGGTTGAGATAACAGAGAGGTGGGGGGGGGGGGTACTGTTGTGGTATCCAGCAGACAGGGTCCCTGCGCATCATGCACAATCTGCATACCTAGTCCTACCTGTGACAAACAAGGTATTTAACCATCTCCCTCCGCACACGCACAGCATAGGACAGCACACACACCTACCGAGTCAACAACACTGGACTGCACCAGCACATGGTGTACATGAAGTGAGCATTGATGAGCCATTCAAACCCCCCTTATTCCCACGGGACTCTTATGTTGATTAGTATTCCAAAGGTTTCCCCTTTGTCACAGTAAAAGCTTTTCTTTCTTCTAGACACGTACGCAACAGAGCCTTAAAATCTGTCGAATCACTGTTCTGTTGTCTGCCTGTCCCTTCTCCCGTTAATGGGCAGAGGTAGAATATGAAATTATTAAAAAGGTTTATAAATAATGCTTACCTTATGAAAAGAGGAGATGGTTGTTTTTGACAAAGGCTATTCAGATGAGCAAATTGATTTTACACCCTTTTATAGCCTACAAAAATCCTTTATTCAATTCCTTGAGCAGAAAAACAGCTTGGGACAGAGCACCTCAGAAGCTAAAGCCTAGCCATCCATTTTCCTCAGGCTTATCGTACTGTCTCTTCCTCTCCTCTGCTAAGCTGAACCTGCCTCCATTTTCCTGGTGATGCTATGTTGTTGACTGGCCTCTGCTATTTCGTCACATGACGTGGCCTACGACCATATATGGAAAGAGAGCTGCACCTGCTCCCAGCCTCCCTACCTCCCCATCTGACAGGGAGGAGGCGGTGGGGAGGGGGGGTGGGGGGGAGAAAGCACAGCGCTGTCACTTTCACACATCGCCTTGCTCTTTCATTTGCTCTGTTGGTACCCCCCCTCTCTCTTTCCTGCTCGCTATGTCTATCCCTCTCTCACTCAACCCCTGTGTGCTTTCAGCATCTGTTTGTCATATGTCTCCATTGACAAATACTGTACTTGTCTTGTACTTACAATAAGTGCCAGACAAGCCATTGTGTTGTACAGTAAGTACAAGACAATGCCCCATTCATACATTTTTGTGTTTAGTTTTCTTTTCCTTCCTCTGTATTAAAGGATCCGTTTTACTGCCCTGACTCACTGAAAATATATATTTTTAATTCAAAATGACTAATTGATCTCTATTATTATATGTTTTATATTTTATATTGTATTTTATTATGTTTTCTCTTTATTACGGGATTTATCCCAACTTAATAAGCATTATTTATATAAAAAGAAACGAAATACATACATTCAAGCATTTGTCTTGCAGACCCTTGCAGATCTAATATGATCTATTATATTTGGAATACATGTAATAGATAGTATAGAAACAATAGAAAAATGTCTACAAAACAGGTTTATGATTGTGGAATTCTGCAGCAAATCTACACATGTCAACCATGAATGTGGAGGCAACCATATGATATTAGACTCAATGGATCAAATTGGACCTTGGACCAGGATTGGCGAGTGATGAATAGATGATAATGATATTAGACTTAGGGGGAAAATAAAAGAAACCCACTTAGGGAAGTCTTCATCCTGCCACTCGTCCTTTACCTCCATGTTCTCCATTCTCAGCGTGGCCTCTGTGGTCCCCATCCCTGGGGGAGGGAGCAGGAGGGGTGCAGGGGGGCCTTGATGGATCAACACAGAGTTTCAGCGTTATTTAGACCAGTGTTTCTCAAATGGGGATACACATACCCCTAGGGGTACTTTGGAGGATTGCAGGGGGTACTCTGAAAATAAAAAAATAAAAAAAGGAGAAAGGAGAATCTACAAAAAAGATGTTATCTATATCTATATCTATCTATCTTTATATCTATCTATATAAGTGTTTGTGTGTGTGTGTGTGTGTGTGTGTGTGTGTGTGTGTGTGTGTGTGTGTGTGCATGTGTTGGATTTTCATCCAATGAATCCACTTTCTATCATTGTAATGTAAGGGGCTGAAATGAGGTCACACATGGTGTTGGATCCCCTTCCTCTCCCCTCCCCATGTGAGAGTCACGGGGCTCCCTCTCTCTCTTGACCAAACCCTCCCTGAAAGTCAACTGTTATTTAGCCGGCAAATTAAAGAGAAGACCTCTCCTACCTAATCCTCCCCTGGCCATGCTGCTAATCCCCTTTTGTTTGACTTTGGTGCTTCCTCTTTGATGCCCCATTCTGGATGATTTGGAGTCACGAGCAAGAACAGTGGCTATTATGACCCCCCCCCACCCCCCTCCCCATAGGCTTTTAACATGGATGCTATAGCGATAGACACCTTGTTGCAGTGGATAGGAAATCTGTTTAAAATGGTAGTGAGAAATTGGTGCTTGCACACATCTTTATACTGTCTCTAAACAGACTACATCCTCCACAGCATTGTGCAGTGCTCTCTATTCTGAATCAGAAACACCTCATTACAGTAGAACAGCAATATGTTGTTACTACATATGCAGCACTGTGCTTAACTCATGTGTAAAATCAACTAAGCCCGGACGAGTGTCATTGATTGGCTGTTGATTAGCAATACTATAGAGTTGAGACTATGTAATAAGGAGTGCATGTTTAAGACTGTGTTGGTTGTTATTGTCCTACCATAATGTTATCAATTCAACAATCCCTCATGACAACACAAAATACACAAACACACAGTCTGCTATTAGAAAGTCAAAGACTGTGATAGTGTATATAATAATACATAATACAAGCCTATATGAATTAATCAGACAATGCATGCACTTCTTCGTGATACAGAATAATCCAAAATAATCCATTATAATGCATCCCCATATAAATATGAAATCATATTTAGAAATGATTGACTACTCACTACACCACTCTGTAAAATGGCTTCAAAGTTCTTCCATTTTAAATTGAAGGCACACCAGTAAAAAAAAACAACAGTAAAATCTAGGTGCTTCACAACACAGCCATGCCAGCCCCCATATAAGCCGGGCATTCAAAGCATTGTGTTGTGAGAAGGAATAAGAATGCAAGGGCACCTAGCAGTCATACTGATAACACACTTACTTGAGCTGGGAGAGATTCCTTGAATAGCTGTGGCGTGTCCGTCCTCCCCCCCCGCTCACAGATGCAATGCGTTGAGAGAGAGGGAATCTTAATCCTTCAATCCGAGAGCGTTGCACGGGTCCAGTTGAAATCCCCCCCTCATCCCGTTCTCTTGCTCTTTCACAACACAGCCTCACTAACAGACTCCTCGGTGTCAGCCAGCAGCAGGTGTCTCAAGACAGGACCACCTCTGTGCTGGCCTTCCCCCTCCTCTCACCCCTCTAGTTGGGAGAGAGAGAGAGAGAGAGAGAGAGAGAGAGAGAGAGAGAGACTGGCTGAGAAGGATGTGCTGTCAGACTCCCTCTTTGCTCAGAATTCCATATGATCGAAGACACAGAATTCCTTTAATTGCAACCCATCTGCTTTGGCATCACACAGTCTCTTCTTCTGCCCCCTGCTCTTGAAGTAGCCTAAATCAGTTAATTGCCCCAAATGATCATCTAAACCCTTTTATTAAATGAAAATGGAAATCAGGAATTAGAATTAGAGCAGTCTATGCAATGCTGCACCTTTGGTGGCGCCAGCTTGTTTATCCATACACAGCATCCAGTAAAACGAGTAAATCCCTTGGTGCCTTTACTTCATTAGATAATCCTGCTGTTGTCAATGGTCCTCTGTGTGGCCGCTGTTCCCTGGCAACAGCATCTCACACTTTCCTTGGGGCTTCTCGTGCTCTCTCTTTCTTCACCTCAATCCTTTTGCATCTATGCACCTTCACGCGCCTCTCCACACGCTTGCACTGGCACTAAAACACACGCACGGAGATGCACGCGCGCTCTTAATTAGTTACACTATGCTACCTCATTTCATTTCCAGCCCTCCAATCGTAATGCTCCCATCCAGCCACGCTCCACCCTATGCCACAAAACCTCTTATGTTGTCTACCCAGCTGCTGCAAGACTCCCCCCCCCCCAGTGAGCATTCACCTCACTGACTAGGCTTACTGTGAACGTGTTCGATTGACATAAAGCACTGTACACCCAAGCACACCCTAGGAAATGGTTATTGTTTATCATATCAATTGTTGATTAGATATTAATTTGCAATTGCAACAATTATCAGTTTCGTACAGTGATCGGCCTAGTGTGATGCGCACAAACTAAGCCATACACTCACAAGACACTGCCGAGATAAAAAGGTTATTATAGGCGTATTTAATGTTCTCGGTGGTTTGTTCCATGGATGGTACGCAGGTATTGGCATCAGCGACCCTCGTGCGAGGTTGGTCGACGGACACACGTGACATTCGGCGGATACCGCCTCGACCGTACTGTACCATACCGGAGATGCCAAGATGGCTGCAAGCAATTATTATGGCTTCACACATGGTGCCGCCGGTCCGCAATACAGGTATTTATTTAGTTGCATTGTTCGTGCCAGTTTACCCCTGCTCTCCCATGTACATTTTCGTAGTTTCTTTGCAACGCCGCTGTTATTTCTGCTTTTTCACTGCGTGGCCATGTAGTGGGAAGGCGAGTGCAGCTAGCGGAGTGGGCTAGTTTTAGCTACAGGCCAGCAGCACACATACGAAACCAGCAGTACGCCAGCGTTAATATGGTAACTTTTGGGATGACAAGCAGTCAATAGAGTGTATAACTAACTCCAATGTAAAGTGGATGGATGTCTACATATTTGGCCATCTTGGTCATTCATGTACGTAATGTTGATGTCCGAAAGGCTGCTGATTTGACTCTTGCTATCTGTCAATGGCATGCAACAAATCTCATTGCTGCATGTGTATTACATGTGTATACATCTGTGTAACAACGAGTGTCCTAATAATGGTAACTAACAACCGTGTTACATGCATTTGAGCATTACAGGCTTGTCTAGAAGAGTCATCGCCACCCGGCAACTGTTTATTTGGCTGCACTTGGGGTTGTTGTTGCAGTATGTTGTTTAATGCGTATGAGGAATGGCTATATTCTTATTCTTCTTATATACTTGTTCAATTGGCTGATCATTAACGAGTTAACGGCAGCCTGTCTGCAAAACCATACTTAGCTTTCAAAGTGTGCTGCAGTGACTGGTGTGTCAAACTTTTGACATCTGGTCAAATCTTGCCCTTGATTTATTATACTTTTAGCCTTTGCTTTGAGGCTGTTGCTCCATCAGGCATTAATACAGAGTATATTTTTGCATGTCTAATCTGCACTTACTGCACTTAACCTGGACGTGTGTTTGTTTAGATTACATTTTCATCTTTCTGCATCAGTGTGTAGAACACAAATTATGTCATCCTTTTGTATCATGTACATTAATACAAAGATAATGAACAACTTCAGAATAAAATCTTCTCCCCCTTTTTAAAGGTGATTGGTTTTGCTAACAAGGAAGTTATATTAAATACATCATCTAGCTATTCAGTAACAGTAACTGAGAGAAGGTGTACTAAATATCTGTTCGGTGCATGTACACCCAAACAATCTGACGTAGGGCAGAATTATTCACATTGTGCAGAGCTGGCACATACTGGTACTGTGATGTAAGCTTTTCAAAGGTGACTTTAATGCTAAGGTGAATGTAATATGTATTCATCTGCAGTGCTGAAAAATAATTTAGGATAAATACCTGCAGAACATAATAGAAAAATATGCGCTATCATCATTTGTATCTGAAAGTTTTATTTCCTTGGATTTCCCTGAGACGCTGTACGGTGAAATCCCTCAATTGAATCTTGTAGCCAGCTAGTGCAACTAAAATCTAGTTATTATAAATGTCCATTAACTTCCAAACTGTCAAAGTTGTTTCTGTTAGCAATACGATGTGAAACCAGTTTCTATGAAACTCTTGACTTCCATCCCCCTCTCCCCAGTGCCCAGCCTCCTCCGGCCTACTCCCACCCCTCCACGGCCAGCTACACTGTCCAGCAGGCCCCGGCGGTGGCCCATGCAGTGACGGCCTCCTACTCCCCAGCCCCGGTCCAGGCAGCCAGGCCGGTGGCTTCAGCCCCATACTCTGCGTACCAGACCCACCAGGCACCGCCGGACTATGCATACAGGCAGCCCGATCCCCCCGTACCCCCTCAGCCCACGACCACCCCACAGACGTACCAGGTATACACAGACACGGTGAGTTTCATTTTTTGCCTTACTCTTGTAAATGTATTCATTCGCTGATCCTGATGAATTGTAGTTTTTTTGTGTGTGTATAATGTAATCCCATGAGTAAAAATCCTTTATGTGGAAATTGACAGCATGAAACTGCTTAATTGTTCAGCCTGTGAGTCTGTGACTGATCAGTGCATCAGTGAATATAGAATGTTCTTTGCTGTCCACGTGTAAATGCAGGTTATTAACAAAATAGTTGTATTGATAAGTGATATCCTCCATGAGAGCATTGAACACTCGGGTAATAATCTGTGATGTTTACAGGACAACTATAGCTATGGGCGACCCCCACCAGTCACAAGCTACGAGACGAAGCCGCAGTACTATCAGACCAGTATAGTCCCGGCTCAGAGGACACCCGCAGAGAGCTACTACCAGACCAGTGAGTACAAGCTGTGCCTCTTGTAAATACAACCGTTTATATTTAGCTTGTGTGTAAACGCTTCACACGGACCGGCGCATATCGTATAGCTGGTACCGTGCTAATTGGTCCAGATCTCAAAATAGTTACATATGTTCAACCTTAGCAAGGTAGCGTGAAACACGTGTCTTTATTCGTATGTTAGTGTAGGATCAAATATCCTCTGCCTTTGCTTGTCGTATACTCTATGAAGGGCAGTCCCAAAGGATATGATGTGATATCACTTGGATCACACTCTTTCTCCGCCCACTCTGATGTACTTGTCCTTGCTGTAACCTTTACCTCACCACTTTATAGTCTTTAAAAGTGCTGGGCGATATATCAACATTTTATAGATGTCATAATGTATTCCCTGTGATCTAGGCAGAGCTGGAATGTAATTGAATGGAACATTTCTGCCATGTTTTTGCCTAACCAATGCCTCATTAGTCAAGTCGGTGTATTTTCCTGGTTTTGAAGACATTACACGCATTATATTAGTGCTAGCTAGCTCGCTAACTTTGTGAACTATGAGTGTGTGAACCTCATGTCATAATATAGAGTCTATTGAGCCATTTTGAGAAATGTTCCTTATTGTGTGCCAAACAATACAAAAAATACCTATTGGGACATTATCAATATCCTCAGGGGGGGGGGGGGGGGGGGGGGGGGGGTGGGGG
>OOFB01008916.1:18699-30743 GCA_900323305.1 Trachyrincus murrayi | reverse complement strand
GGGAGATGGGATGGATAATTTAATGTATTTTAGTGAGGGCGGGGGGGAGCTCAAGCACACTGTAATGTGAGAGCTGTAAATAAATGACTGCCCGCGCGTGTGCACCGAAGGGCCAAACTTTATAGTTGGCTTTATAGCAGTTGGCTTTATAGCATGAACCGCATGAGCCGGCGTGAATCAAAAATGATGTAATCACGGCCCCCGCGCACGGTTCATACGGCGATGTGATGATTTGATGATTTGATGCGTGTCGTGCACCTCTGAAACGTTGACGCTCCGCAAGACGAGTGCGTGAATTGCGCCTTCTTCATTCATTTCATTCGAAGGGAGGAATGCCATTTTTTTCCCCCCGGAATAAGCATTCATACGATACGACTTTGTCGGAAAAAGTGCTCGTGTAGAACGCATATTCTCCCCTGAATATGCAGACTTTAAAAAAAAGAGGTTGAATCAATGATTGTCTATTTTTTGTGCAAATGAACTGAGGAGATGAATAGGAGTATGCTCTCAATGTGTCAGACTGGAGAAACCCCAGTCCTCCTCCTTGTTTTTTTTTTTCCACCTCTATAAAGCAGTCAGGCAACAGTATTCACTTGTTAAAACCCCGATAAAACATAAAACAAGAGAGCCACATCTGCATTAAGCCGCCGGTCTGCCTGGGTGCCTCAGTTGGCGAGAACAAGACAGTCGGTTTTACAGCTGAAACCCTCATTCATTCAAACACTCGATGAGAACAACACAGGGAATGAACGGCTATTTCAGTCGCGTACTTGTCAGCAATTAAACATCGCGGTTATGAGCAAGATGGTAAACAAAAGAAATACATTTAGCCGACGCTTTTATCCAAAGCGACTTACAAGTACTTAACTATTTCAGGGACATTCCCCCTGGAGCAATTCAGGGTTAAGTACCTTGCTCAGGGGTACAATGGTGGCAGACCCGGGGATCGAACCCATGACCCTCCGGTGCTCCGTCTGGAAGCACTGTTCCTTACCCACTAGGCTACCATCACCCTAATAACATGTTTAACAAGCAGAGACAAGTGAAGATGTTAAATACAACGTGTGTGTGTGTTTAAATATAGTATACAATTTTTTAAAAAATCTGACAAAACTATGCTTTCCTTAAATACTGTCCCAGGCTCTTGAGAGTTCAACATTGATTAAAGGCTACTTATGATGTAGGACACAAGCTTGTGTTTGAATTCTGTGCTCAACTAAAACCCCTTGCATTCACTAAGGCCCATTACTCACAAGAGGTGACCTCAGCGACAGGAGGTCTATTTGATTAATTAATTGACCTAAAGGGATCTCTGTATTGGAACAAAGCAATTCCGTTAGTAGCCATTCCTAAAAAGACACTTAAACAACGTGCTTCGTCAACGTCATTATCATTTATCTTTTCTATGGCGGAATATTTCCAACATCCGTTTTGTGAACTGGCAACGGTACGTTCTATAATACTAAACAGCCTTTATCAGCCCCTTGCATATGAATGTCTTAATTTAAAGTAGCTCTTAATTTGCCAAGAGATATATTACAGCGGATACTTTGTCCCCTGCTGGCTCTAAGTGGTTCTCTAATGTTCCTAATGGGAACAGACAGCGAGCTACACGGAGCAGGTGTAGTCGGCACGCCAAGGAACAATAAAAACCAGTGTGCGATTTGTTCCCAAATTGCATCCTATCATCCAAATTACCGAGAGCTAAACTGAAATTATTTGTGTGGCAGGATGAAAGACAAAGTCTTAACTACTAAAATAATGCCTTCCGCACTCACCCGGATACACATTTTTATGGGAAAACATTCGTTTTTTGGTTTAAATGTAAATGTTCCTCATTTAAACACTGCCTACCATTCCTGGCTCCTCTACCATTTTGTGTTTGCCTACCTGTCATTGTAGCTTGATTAACATCTTCACACAACGCTGCCATCTTGCCTTTACCTTGCGAGGCAGCTGGATTCGCGAGATCACATTCACGCCAGAGAATCCATCTTGCCAGGCTTCAAGTTATCCACTTGTGGCCGAACCAACAGTGGTTCGGACCAATCAGCGTCATATGAGGAACTACTGGCAGCTACGGCCGTGGTTTAGGTGTGACGACGGCTTTAGGTGGTTAAGAGGTTAGCGTAGCGGCCGCTATAGCATCTGTTTTATCTGAACTGGAGAGTATTTCTTCATTGAATGAAGGCACTGAAGGCTTTTCTCGATGGAAAACATGTTTTCGCTCTACTACGTCATATGGTTCACTGATCTGATCGGTTGAAGTTAGCCCATGATAGATAGATGGCGATAGACAGATGGTTCATCCAATCACCTGCCAAGCATTTTTCCAAACAGTTTCAAAGGACGACTTCCCAGACGGTTCTCTGTAACAAACCATCTGGCGCATCAGGTTAATCTTACCTACATAACCCCTGTCTGCCTTGTTGCGTCCATCTGGACAACTTAACTTGTACTTTGTGCTTACCTGAGCCTTTGCCCTTCAACTAACCCACTCACATGACCTGCCTTATGATGCTCCCACCACTAATTAGAAGGAGCTAGCAAAACACCCAGCACTCAGACTCCTGACAAGAATGACATCTGCGACAACCAATAATTAGATATTATATAATAACGTTTTACAGCAACATGGAATCGTTACCATCATTTGACCGATTGAGGGAAAGGTCTGCAGCAGGCTCTGACAGATCTTCATATCCCATTTAGAAAATATTTCAGGATGTTTAGTGGAGGTAGCAGGAGAAGAGGAGGTTTTGTCCCAGTCTGAGTCTGATGAGGCAGGGCAAAAGAACTAGGTCACACCTGAAATAGCTCCACAGTACCTGCACACAGGTGTGTGTGCATGCGTGTGTGTGTGTGTGTGTGTGTGTGTGTGTGTGTGTGTGTGTGTGTGTGTGTGTTTTCAGTCTCAACTGGGGGAGGAGGGGTAGGGGGATGTAATGCTACACACACACACCATCTCCCCTCCATCTTACAATAATTCAAAGTGAATATGACTTGGCATTAGCATTTGTCGTATTTACTGTTATTATTCACCTACTTTATGATTGAGAATCAGACCAAAACCATAACAAGTGGCTGTGAATCACTGAGGGTTAAACCGGTTACATACACCATCACTAGTTTATTGACAACCACACAGTGACAGAGACTCACCCAGAAGTTGTTCTGAAAGAAAGCCATCTTGGGTCAGGGACATCTCACTGCAACCTACGGTGGACAGAGAGAGAGAGAGACAGAGAGAAAGAGAGAGAGACAGAGACAGAGAGACAGAGGAGACAGAAAGAGAGAGACAGAGAGAGAGAAGACAGAGACAGAGAGGGAGACAGAGAAAGAGAGACGGACAGAGAGAGGCAGATAGAGACAGTGAGGGAGACAGAGAGAGAGAGAGAGACGGACAGAGACAGAGAGAGATGCATTAGACCCAGGAGACAGACATGGTTGCCCATTAGACGCTAGCTTTCCAATTTGTCTCTCGCCTCGTTCGACCTTTCCTCCTCCCTCACCTTCGTCTCTCCTCCTACATCTCTACAGGGCACAAACACTCCCAACAAAAGAGCTGGAAATGAGAGTCGCGTGGACTTTTATTTCCCATTAGGTGCTCTTAAATTTAACAGAAATCTCAGGTTGTTGGCCTTTGCCAGAGGGGGAACATTTGTTATCCTGCCCGTTATTAAAAACTCTCGGCGAGAAACCACACGTTAAAACAAGCAGGCAAGCAAGATGGCTCCCCGCTCAATAAAGAAAAGTAAGTGTGGAACAGATGATGCAGGCACCAGCCCTGCGTCTCCAAGACAACGCCAGGCTGGAACTCCAGGCGACGAGACAACACAGCACACTCACGAATGTGCTGTGGAAAGCCTGATCGGGTGGAGGCGTACAGCGGAGAAGACGGGTAGGGTGTACCCCCTCATGAGTACAGACAGTCTGAAGGGATGAAGAAGGAAGAGAGGGAGGAGTGGTGGTGGTACAGGGAGAGACATGCAGATATGGTGTCAGGAGGGAAGGCAGAATGAAGGAAGCAGGGGAACAGCCAGGAGAAGATGAGAAGACTGTTTTTCTCATATATCAGGGTATCAGACCAGCTTCATAAAAGACTCACACACACACACACACACACACACACACACACACACACACACACACACACACACACACACACACACACACACACACACACACACACACACACACACACACACGTGGAACGTCAATCATTGAGTACCCGTCATTGCGTTTCGATAACAATGTATCATCTCCTCTCAAGATTAAGTTAGGAAGTGATTGTAGATACGGCCTCCTCGGAACGAGATGCTTGTCTCTTCCGGAAGTGGTAGGAGGAAGAATACGCAAGTGAGTAACATCTTCCCCCCATGTTCCCCCTGGCCTGTTACATAAACAACCAACACTGGAGTGCTCCAAGAACCCCATGCAGATGCACTCCAAGTATGTGATGCTGCCCACTTTCATATGTACTTATTTATATATCTCCTGGAAGTGGGCAGCACATTACACACATATATAATTTTAGCTTCCCGAAAGCAACCCTCCTTCTGTGTGTGTGTGTGTGTGTGTGTGTGTGTGTGTGTGTGTGTGTGTGTGTGTGTGTGTGTGAGAATGTGTAAGTGGGCATGCTGACTTCAGCCCTCTCTGTGTCCGGGGGCCGGAGCGCAGGCCAGGCCGCGGTGCGTTAGCTTATTAACCAAGCAGCGGGAGCACCAAGGTCCCACGCGGAGAACGTTCTGTCAGCCATGGTGGCTTCAAGACAAGAGACCAGGAGGAAAGGACAGGTCAAACAATGAAGACAAACTGATCAAATGATTTCCTGTGTTCTCCCTGCTCTGTGCTGGTATAGAGAACCAGAAGGTAATATCCGATCGCAGACATGAGAGAAAGGGACGTTTGACGTTTCCTTCTATTTAAAATGGCATCCACATGTGACGTCAATGCAAATGCAGAGAGAAAAGAGAGCTCCATAGCTAGATTTTTTTTTTTCCCTGTGACAAAATGACACATACGCAATAATAAAGCAGTGACAATCCTTACACCGCAAAACTGAAATACATGAAGACAGACACCAATGGATCAACCGTGAGAAAGAGAGAAGAGTCATTTGTCACTATATGTCACGTTGTTTCTATGGGGCTTCCCATTGTATTGTGGAACTTTAAATGATTGTCTATTTAAAAATCTGACATCCAGCATCCAGTATTTGGCTTCAAGAAACATTGAGCTCCCACCAGGCCTTGGTGGACAGGGGAGTGGGTAGTGAAACACCATTCATTGTCATCAACCTGCATAAATAAATAAATAATGTTTATTAAAGGTATTACATTAAAGGTAAATGTACTTCATAGTGTTTCTCGCACACGCATAAACACAGACAGAATTAAATGAGCCACAAAATATGAATCAAGTAATCAAATCAAGTAATCAAATAAATGGCTTAGTATTAATAAAGGGACCTTACACAGATTTTCGACATAATGGTTTAACAAAAACCTACAAATGAAAAAAACTGCTTATAAATGCTTTGTGTGGCTCGAAATACAACTATTTTGATTCCCCTGGAATGTCCCACAAATGGCTTTTTCTCGGGACTTCGGGGTTTTCACCCTGGCCAATCAGCTTGGAGTTTGGCTCTGTGAGATTGAGTTGCCTTGTTGTTGCCTGAAGAGCTACACAATATTTTACAATAGCTGCGGATCAAATGAGGACTATAACTTCAGCCACGACTTACTGAGTGGAAGGAATGACGGATATTAATTTGAGCCGAAGAGGAAATCTTACAGCGGAAATGTGCAACAGCGTGTTCAGAGTCCTGCCGTTTAAAGTCTCTCATTCAAGTAACAAAGTATCGCTGCATGGACGTTTGACAAATTGTTTTACGGCTACGTTTCTAAATGCAGTATTACCATTACTAAACCACTGTTTTTAGCGTTTACTTGTGCACTTTCAGAGTCTCATTCAATTAATAAAGCAGCAATGCTTGTATACATGCAGCACGGAAGTTTGCAAATAGGTTCATGGCGATGTTTATTTATGCAGTATTGCTGTTACTAAACTACCATTTTCAGAGTCTACTCATGTAGCATTTGCGAAACCGAACCACAGCAGGCGCACAAAGATTACGGTCTGGCATTTATACCGTGAAGACGAGGATTACAATGTCTGCAGCAGCTACAGAAGACGGTACAGACCGGTCCATGATACTATACAAACAAACCGGCTGATGTGGAAGCAGGACCTGGCGCAATCTCCGTTATCAACTCTTTATAATAACAACTGTTCATATAATATATTATAATAACGCGGACAGGATTGAAGGTCAGCAAATGTGTTTTAAAGCACAAGAGTTTCAATGCCATGTTGGACTTTCCTTATGATACGTGCAGTGATATGGCAGGCAACTAACTGGCAAATAAATTGTGTATTGATATGTCATATGTTGGGCTCCATTCCAGCTGTTTTAAAACGCTCAATAGTTACACGTGAAATGTGATGGCAGCCGCTTTAGCAACTCGATATCCTGTACAACCATTACAATGCGCACTACTAATCTTGCCTCTGCTTGAAGACATTTGCCTTCTGTTTCCTTACGTTTTTACATAAAAGGTGTAAAGAGTTTGAACAGAGAGCGAGGACAGAACAACAGACCGACAAGCAGACTGCAGTCTGAACCCAATACCCATTTTCAAGGAACACGAGGAAGGTCAAATGTCACCAGTTGACCCTTTCTGACCATTGGGGTTGATCCGTGGTTGGAGTCTGGGTGTAGGAAGGGTACAACACAGCTGATCGTGTAGCCCTGCTACACGATCAGTCCAGGTCCAGTCCTGCTTTTAATCGCCACCTTTTGATGCTGTGCATCTGCCTGCAAGATGGATTCTGTTTTAGTGTCAAACCTAGGTCACATACAGCCCTTCCCCGTCCCCCCGGCCACTGCTGCAAACATTACTCCTACAAATGCAGCCGAGGGGACTTCTATCTTCATGTGTGGCTTCCAGACCTGTGTACTTTCCTACCCTTGGACCGCTGCCACTGTAGCTAGCTCTGTGCTGGCCTGCTCACGACAAATCAGGCTGTGGCTGATTGCGTCCTTGCTTCCTGCTTGGAAGCAAGGACGCAATAACTGGCTCCAATCTACCGGCTACAGAAAAATGCTCTTCTTATTTCACCTTACAGCTTGTTCTTCATGCTGATTGGTAAAGCGGTCTGCCAACCGCTTTACCTGTCGCACTCGTAGCCATCCCAGAAGAGGGATCACTCCTATGAAACGCTTTCCAAGTTTCTAACGTTTGCAGTGGGTATTCGTGCGGCATTTATCACGTCCATTTAAGACCTTGGGTTAAGCAGGTCCCGAGCGCAGTCAATAAATTCATTTGAAATGGGTCTCGGAAGCCCTGTTAGGTCTGTGATAAAGGGCTACATAAATACACTTTTAAAAGACTTGACCCAGGTTCTCGCTTGGCCCGCTTGTTAAATCATATCAGGAGCAGCCAGGCGGGCGACAGGGCCACCAGCCTAACCGTTACAGAAGATAAACTCTTTCGCTGAAGCAGACCCATGTCCTATCCCCCCCCCCACAAGGCCGACAACACAGGAGGTCACAATGAAAAATGAGGCGTCAAAAACACACACACACAGAGAGAGAGAGAGAGAGAGAGACAGAGACAGAGACAGAGAGAGAGAGAGAGAGAGAGAGAGAGAGAGAGAGAGAGAGAGAGAGACTGTTTTGGTCACACACACAACACCAAAACTGTCCCACTTTTTCATTCATCAAACAGGAAACAAACGGTCTCCACCCAATCTCAGCTTTAACTGTTTATTCCTGTCCTTGATTTGGTAGGTGGGTTTCTAGAGAGAGGGGGGGGGGGGTGCCACTGCTGGCAGCTGCACTCAAAACCCCTCCTCCTCCTCCTCCTCCTCCTCCTCCATCATCATCACCTCCACCTGCTTTCGCTTCTTATGAAAAGGGAAGTGAAAGTGAAGAGAGGAAAAGAAACAAATGAATAGACGATAACAAAAAGAATAGAGTAGCAGATGGGGTGGGGAAAAATAAAATATAAATCTTCTACGATTCTAAAAAATGTTTTGACGCATTAACATGTCTGACGAGAGGAATGTCATTCCCCCCTTAATATCATGCGTAACCTTACGCATCTGGTGCGCGGTGGCCACAGAAGACAGCTGTACACTACATTATACACATATCATTTCTCACCAGTCATGAGCCTGGTAATAACCGGCGTGCGGATGCACACGTGTACGTTGGCGATCGCACCATTTTCATAGACAATCCACACACACGCAGTAAAATCCGTTGAACCAGTTATTCTATATACACACACAATCAAACACACCATCTAAAGCTTAGTTACCACAGCCGCTACTTCCTGGTAGAGGACCCGAGAACAGTGTAGCTTTTTTCTGCCTTTCTGAAACCATTACATTTGATAATATGTTGGGTTAAAACTGTGTTGGGTGTGTATTATCCATACAGTCTATGGTATAGAGCTGGGCGATATGGCCAAACATTTTATCACAATAATATTCTTCATATCAGTCGATATCGATAATTATCGTGATATATATTCATTATTTCTGTTTAAGTTTAAAGGCTATTTTTTGCTCCTGAGTGATGAGTTGAAGAAACCAGAAGGTTAAATGTGGTTAAAAGTAGGAATGGCACGATACCACCATTTTGTTTCTATTCCAATGGGATACTGCAATCTTTGTATCTGATAATACTGACCCAATACACCAATGTTTTTTTCTTTCATTAAAAAGCTGAATATGAGGCTAGCCCATTTACTAAATATTAGTAAATTGATACATACATGACAAGAATTTTATGCCATATAATATTCTTTCATTATCAAGTCTCTTACAAATGTATATTATGTGGCAGATCACCACTACATAATACATATTGATAATTTCCATCACTATATAATTGACACAAAACATATACACACACATATACAACACAATACACGCTAATATGCGTATATCGTGCAAACAATAAGAACCCTTACATAATCGGCAGACAATGATTATCATAAGAAAGGTCACATTAATATAGGGAACAAACAAACATACACAACTTATATTAAAACATTCATTTGGCTCCTGCAGTTTGTACTGTTGTGTGTATATATTTTTAAGAAACTTTATAATAAAACAATATTATATTAGTTATATTGCAGACGTCAGTGGTGGGTGAAAAACAACAACATGATATCGGAATTATATATCGGTCATCGGCCGCCCTGCTTTCTAAATATCGGCAACACATATTGGTCGACCACTAGTTTAAATCAGTGGTCACTAACCGGATGTCGGAGGCATTTCAAGTCGATCGCCAAAACATGTGGGGGAAAAAAAGAACATAATAACATTGTGTCCAGACCTGACACTTGAATGCAAACTATGCATCAAGATATGTGATTGGATCTCTTGTTCATGCAAATTTGAATATAATACTTCCTGGTATAATGCTGGTATAAACCCACCTGTTCAAACTGGCACACTCACTTTAACTGTACCATGTGTTTTCACTGTATTATACTTCCTGTTTTTTGTTTTGTCTTGTTTTAAAGGCGCCTCCAAATAAAATGTATTATTAATAGCGGACGTGGCTGGGGTAAAGTTAGTTTCATATCCAAATGCCATTGATTACAAAAGGAGAGGGGTCTTTGTCTTTTTTCTTTAAATGTATGTATTTGTAACAACAAACACGCAATGTTCTGGACGTGGCTGGGTTAAAGTTAGAACCATTATTCCAATATTCATTTTACTTTTTTTGACGCAGAATGTTATGGTATATTTCATTCCATTTTCTTGGTAGTATCCTATATATACAGAGACATGTGCCGCAATTCAGGGGCATGGGACGTGGTTTGAATTACATGACCAGTTATCGATCAGATTGTTCATGGATTGTGTTCAACGCAGGCCTGACCATCTCCGTATGCGTCCTGGCTCATCGGTGTTCCGTGCCAGGACAATCATTTGTGTTTGCATTTGAGACGAGACTATTTGTCTAATATGGGCTACCAGAGTGTAGCGTCGGCAAGATGGGGGAAGTTGGACCACAGCATCTTTATTTCTAGCCGGGTGTAATAAGAGGTGTCCAACATATTTATTTCAGACAGTTCATCAGTTTCAGATCAATAAGCCACATTAAGCTCAATCATTTCCATTCACTTTGTTCTTAAAAAGGTGCTATATAAATAAAGCTTCACTTACTTACTTTCAATTGTTTAATTAACTTTTGGAATGCTTTTTTGTGATGGGTTAACTTTTGTGTATGTATGTATTTTAATCATACATATTTTTAAATTGACTTCCTATATAAAAAAAAATGATTAGGTATATATATTTTCCATAACTAGGCAATTTTCACATTCAGTCGAGCATTAATGCATTGATTATCAAGCAAAACACGCAATTATATTAAATTAAACTTAGTTTTTCTCAATTTGTACGATCTTTGCTTACATTTTGACTTGGGTAGTGATCTGGCAACTTAAAGAGGTTGGTGACCACCGGTTGAAATTGTATCCTCGCTGCTTCCAATGTCAAAATCCAGAATCGATTTTGGATCGAATCGTGACGCCAAGAATCGAAATCGAATCGAAATCGAATCGAATCGCGAGACTGCCAAAGATTCCCACCCCTAGTAGCAGACCACTAACAGGCGTTTGGGTTAAAAGGCAACGACAGATATCCAATGGAAGAATAAAAGGAGCCGCGGCAGGCTTTTAACAGTCCCATCTGTCTTTGGCGGTGGGGAGCAAAGGTAGGTGGGAGAGAGCGAGAGGCAGCGAGCGAGGGAGGCAGGGGGGGAGGTAGGGAGGGAGGGAGAAAGTGTGGGGGACGATCACAGAGAGGGGTAGGACAAGGTGGGCGGAAATATTTTTCAGCGACGGTGACAAATGTGAACCACGCTGCGTTTCTCCCACCATGCTGCACATGACTTCACCAGATAGCCGCTGAGACGGTGAGGAGGTGAAACCGAAGAGGCCGTGACAGAGCCTCAATAACTCCAACAGGACGGATGTTATAGGAGAGGGTTAGGGTTACAATGAATAAAACGGTCAAATTGTAGCCGTTCTCTGGTACAGTACCAAAGACATTGGATCGGCAGCTCAACATAAGTAATGATTTCATATATGATAATTTTCAGAATGTGTTGTAGCCTTTACAGGACCACGGCCGTGGGGTAATATCTCCTCTGCTCCCCAGGAGGAGGAGAGATAATTGTGTTACTGCTCCAGGCAGGTCTACATTCTCCTCCTGCAACGCTCGGTGACTTTCTGAAAAGTCCTTCACTTTTGTGCACATCAGCATTTTTCTTGTCCAAATAACACCAAGCCCAAAATAAAGAGATAATGAAGAGTAAATAATAATAATAATAATAACGGTCACATTGCTCACATTCAAACCTAAATAAGTCAGTTTTAAAAGTTATTTATTCATCCATTTACTCAAAATCCATTTACTTAAAAAATCCCTTTTCTGCAAAGGTTTGGGGAAAAAAATTACTCATACTGGAGATCCAGACAAACAAACCAATTCAGATTGAGCCCATGATGGCCAGCCTTGTGAGTTGATGTCACCTACCTCAAGTTACCAGACAGATAATAATTATCATCATCATCATGATCATAATTATTATCAGCAGCAGCAGGAGTGGTGGTAAAAATGAGCATCTCTGATTGCTATACACTTAAGTCCACCACTGCATGCCAACCAAACAGAGCCTACGACGCTGCAATACGACTGAATGCCAACAATGACATGGTGACTGAAAACCAAGCCTGCATTTCATGACTAAAGCACTTTCCAAAAACTCGGTCGCCCTATTTTCTTTCAGGACGCGCACACACACACACACACACACACACACACACACACACACACACACACACACACACACACACAGAGTATGTAAAAGCATGTTAAAGTCATACTGAACTTGAGTTCTATGTACTACACATACATATATACTTCCACATGCTTCTATACATTTA
>OOFB01008911.1:0-14135 GCA_900323305.1 Trachyrincus murrayi | reverse complement strand
AGATAGATAGATAGATAGATATAGATAGATAGGTAGGTAGATAGATAGATAGATAGATTGGTAGGTAGTTAATCTGGTTGGTAGTGTAGACAATGAGTGTAATGCATCCATTCTTGCCTTGAATAGAACTGTTACAGTGAATCGATGTCTGTTCTGTTGTAATTTCTGTTCTCTGGACAGATGTGTGATCTCGCCAGTAGATGGCGACAATATTCTATTTTTACAGAGTCGTAGCGTGGATGATATGGCTCTAATTGTTCTTTTTTTTATACTTAGGTTAATCGGATGGACATGTGTGCTCCAAGAGTTGTGTATCATCGTGTTGTTCAGCATCTTGTAGCCTCCGACCCCTAGGTCTAATGCAGGGGTTCTCAACGTTGTTTCCATCAGCGCCCCCTCAGGGTTAACTTTGGCAGTACACCCCCATATTAAATGGAGACAGATAGCTGGGTAGGCCTATATGGAATTTAGTATTTTATTTAAAATTGTCTCCGTAAGGTGGGCCATTTTGCGTACTACTGTAGCAATGGGATATTCAATTCAGACATTATTATTTGATACTAGTCTAGCTGTCGATCGTTTGTTGCAGAGAAACGTTGTGAAACTGGAGCTTTCTCAGCAACGGAAGATCGTAGCCAAACTACCTGTTTTCAACAAAATGACAATAATAACAACTCAAACCAACTGATTGTTTTTAAATCCATTTTATTTTCAATTAGCTTAAATGAGATTGTCCGGTATGGAACTAATGCTATGGCCGGGCTGACGAGCATAAGAAGCTAGAAACATGTTTCATGTTCATCCGATCCTGGCCTGTGCTGCGTTGCCCTTTCAGCACAAAACATTTAACTCAAAACGGAGAATATTCCCTGCATGTTATGTGATAAATACCAGAATGTATGACGTTCAGAATTGTAAAACCAATTCTTTACCTCTTAACGGCCCCTTTGAAGTATTCTTGTCCCAGCGCCCCCCGCCATCCCGCCCACGGGGGGGCGGTGCCGCCCCCGTTGAGAAACCCTACTGTAAAGGAACGTGGAATAAATGAAACATCACTTTAACAAAGGAGGAGGAATCTGTGGGATTACTGTTTATTGGAATGAGTCAGGGCAACTCACTCGCGCACTAAGGAAAGGAGAAACTGATAATACCATAGACCTTATGGATAATACACACCAAACACTGATTTAACCCAACATATAATCAAATGTAATAGTTTTTGCCTGTGATACACTCTGCACATACCCATATGCGCAGGCAGAAAAAAGGATGGCTATGCTGTTCTGGGGTCCTCTCCCGAGAAGCAGCACCTGTGGTTACTAAGCTTTGGATAACAAATAATGAGTTGGACAGTTTCATGGCCATTTTTGTATTGTGTGTGTATATAGAATACATGGTTAAACTGATTTTACTGCATGTGTCTCTGGATTGTTTATGAAAATGGTGCAATCGCCAACGTACACCTGTGCATCCGCATGCCGGTTATTACACGGTTTATGATTAGTGAGAAATTATGTGTATAATGTAGTGTACAGCTTACAGTCAGCTGTGGCTGCGTGCATCAGATGCGTAAGGTTACGCATGATAATAAGGGAGGGAATGACTCATCAATGATTCATCTCGTCAGACATTTCCTTAATGTCAATGCGCCAAAAAAGATTGTTCACGAGTCCCAAATGTCGATGTCGAGTCTCAAGTATTTTGAGGACGAGTCTCAAGTCAAGTTTCAAGTCACTGTGTGTGAAAGTGCGACTCGAGTCCAAGTCGCAAACTCAAGTCCCCATCTCTGTGTTAAAGACACCCGTTAGAGTTTTGTCGAGAGCTGGAGGAGGTGGCATGAAATTTGACGGAGGCAGCCGCCTCGTAATTCAGGAAAAACCCTGCAATGTAGTGCAAATTGTGCCCAAAGGCTGGCCACGCGAGATTAACAGGGATAAAGCTTCAAGTATCCATGGGAAAAGGAATGTATTAAAAGATCGATCTCTGGATTTTATTAATTAATTAATCAATCATTCAAATGAAGATAAATTTGAATGATTCAGATACTTTTTCTTTTAAAGATAGCCATTGCAGCACTTTTGTCCGTCAAGGTATTTTTAAAAATGTTTAGATCTAACATAGCATTAGTTCTCTTCCAATAATAATTTTTATTTCCCATGATTATATGTAACTCAATTCCTGTATTTTAAGCCTCTATATTCTGTTTTTATTTGGTTATTATAATGCACATACAATAAAAACCCTGTGATTGTTCGAAAAATTTAGATAATCAAATATAGTCAATCAAACCAATTTGTGACGCCCTAGTAACATTGGCACAAGTTGAATATTGAAATGGCTCCACGATGCAGATTATCTAGAATTTGTTGTTTTGTTTTCTTCGTATGTGTAGAGTAGAGATCAAATTTTGACCTTTAATCTCTGTCCTCTTTATGTAGAGGGTTTTTTACCTGCATCGATAAAGATGGGCACGTCTATGATGAATTGAAGTATGTCTGGTTGCAGGGCAGACAGGTAGGTTACTTCAAAGGTAGGAAAATAAATATTACATGCATTTATCACATTGTATTATCATGATTATATGCCCTTATTATATTTTAGGTATGGATGTACTGCCGTTTGTATAGAACAATGGAGCGCTTTCACAAGCAAGAAATTCTTCAAGCTGCAAAAGCTGGTGTGTGGATTTAATTAAATTCTTTCTTTTTTTTTTAAACGTTGAGTGTACATTTGTACATTTATTATAATTTTTTACACATCAATAACTTTCTGCAATTTGGTATCATAAAAAACAAGACGCAATATATTTTTGTCATCATTACTTTATCCAAAACTCACAAATCTTATAACTGCATCTAATATTGATAATCCAAGTCTGTGTTGTTATTTTTACACCATCAGCATTGCTTTACTGTTTTTCATGGCAACTCATGATTGAACAAAGGCATCTTGGTGAACACCTATGATTGGATAACTGGGCGAATGCTTCCCTCTGGTGTCCGAACAGGTTGACCGGAGACCATTTAGTAACACGATTCTATAGGTTGAGAGCTTTGCAGGAATGGGTGAATCCACATCCATTTCCTCATTCATCCCATGTTCTTGATGCGCAATGCAAGATCCCCCTTCCCCATCCTCTCAATAGCTTTTGAAAATGCGTTACATGTAGTAGAGCGAGATCGCTTAAGTCTTTCAGATAATTTAACGTTGTTTAGAGGCCATCGTAATATACAAAAGAGAAAAAAACACGTCCTTTTCCTGGAACTACTCGGTGCCCTTGTGAGGATTTATCAACATTGAAATGCCCAAGAGCTGTTGCAGACTCTGCAGACAGCTCCGACCACACGTTTTTGGAGCTCTGTCTGAATTGTTGTGCACATAATCCAACTATGATTATGATATTGCCTACATTCCTGCAATTTTAGTTGTCGACCTTGGGTAGCTCTTTTATGTGTTTGCATCCCTGATTTTATGAATCAGTTTCGCTTTATTATCACCATATTAAAGATTACTTGGCTGATTTGTTTCAGTTTCGCTTGCAGCTTCAAAGGGATTCACTGTGTGCACCGCCACCCCCAGCGACCCCCACCCCAACAACCGCCACCCCGGCAAACGCCACCCCAGCAACCGCAATAATTATTGATAGGCATATTGTTTTAACTTGGAACACATAATTAGAAAAGGACATTTCTCAAGAAATTGCGGTGTGAATGCTGGCTGTTGAAAGGCTCACACTAAACTGGATTGCTACCTTTAAATTATTTGGAATATTGTTTAGGTGTTCACACCAAATTTTTCAGACTTGTTAAGGGGCATGTCCTCTATGAGTTTCAAGTCCCTGGCACCTTCTGAAGCGGAGTAGTGATTGATAGAATAATGTTCGCTAATGTCAATAATTTCATTTCCGCATAACTCAACCATTTTCCTTAAAAATAAAAAATAAAATCTTTATAGAGTTTTTAATCAGACACGTCCATAGAGCATATGTCCCAAATTGTGTGTAATTTGAGCAAGTGGTTATTTTTTTAGATGATTTTTGAAAATTTCCCAACATTTTTAATGTACAGAAAAAAAAGTATCCTGAAGGACTTTATGGGTCCAAGAGGCAAATATGTTCAGTATATCAAATAAGGCATAAATACCAGGTTTCAGACATTTTTGTCCATCGGGGCGGCGGGGCTGAGCGTTTAACTTTGACCGCAAATTATAGTGCCACCTATGGGCGAAGTGGTAACATACCCTGTTTACCAGGGTGTGGCAGTTTCCCCTGCCACATGCCATCTACAATAGCTTTCCAGGGCTTCTCCAATAGTAGGACACAGGCAGATGATGGTTAACCTGGTGTATTGTAGAGTTTGAGATAGTTTGAACAGGCAGAGCAGGTGGTACGTGCTGACATGCTAGCGCTCCTCTTGAGTGTGTGTGCTGGTGGCTGGTTTAACCTGCCCCGGGGGGGCTGAGCTATGGGCGTTACAAAGTTAAAATAATAATAATAATATGCTGTACAAAAACAATAGGTATCCACAGATACTCTGTGAATCCCTAATAAGCTATATTTTCCAAGAAAGAAATCCAAATGAATGTACAACGTGAATGAATCAGTGGTCTTTCATAGCGTGACTAAACCTAATGGCCATTGGTTAGTTTGAAATGGGAAACCTAGAATCTTTGCAGCAACCAATAAAACATGAAAACTCAATCGAAATGCATTTTAAATGGTACCTGAGTGTGGAAATGGAATGCAGAACTAAAAATAATGCATTGAGTTGTCATGGTTTCCAAAGATTCTTGACAGTTTCCACACCCAACCAATATGGTTGTTAGGTTAATGGTCTTCCTGCATATACACTTCCTGCAATGTCCTGCATATTTTTCAATCATGCTCAAGCATAGTTGCATTGATGTTGAACCAGTGTTGAAGTCATTCAAAGTAATTAAAAAACTAAGGTTTAGATAGATTACGCCCTACTACTACTCCCCCTCCCCCCCCCCTTTCAAACATAGGCTATACAATAACTGTCTAACCCTAATCCCAACTACAAAAACTCCCAATTGATCTATTACAACTAGATGTCCAGAGATATCCAAAACAGTTAACCATATTTGGATAGCCCCTTTTATTGCTGAGATACAAGGCTTCCAACATGACCCCTGCTCAGGGTTCAAAGGTCAGTAAATCAGATAATCTAGCTGAGCCAACCTGGTTGATAACACTTCTGGGGTCATCTTTCACACACTTTCACACGTTGTTGGAAAGGTCTCAGCTTTTAGGGTCAGTTTGAGAGATGTCAGGACTTATCTGTTTTCTTTTCAATTTAAAGGGGAATTCCACTTTATAACACTTTTGGGCTAATTTTCCCAACTACCCGGCCTTTTGTGTGCACCCCAGACAGTTTTTAGGTTGCTTGCTTCAATATTTCGATATTTGATACCCGTGTGAGCAAACCCTCTCCCCCATCCAATAAAAGCCCATTCAATATCAAACTCAATGTTAGACTCATTGTAAACACACGTCCCTGCTTCTCAGACTGCTATTGCCTTTCTAATGAATGTGTCGCCCTTCATTTTTCGATTAGTTATTTCATTATGTTCATATTTTTCCTTTGCAGGAAGTAGACCCAGGCAGTTTAGTGTCGAAGATTGCGTATCATTGCGTGACTTCTGATGTGGGCGTACCTGCAGGCAATAACATTAGGTTGGTTGTAGAAATAGTGTTACTACTAGATTTAGTTTTTGATCATGGGATTGTTGTGCCCTATCGATTCAAGCCGGAATGAATACACAGATGAAGAGCTGGCAAATTTGCATGCTGATTGTGCGGGAGCGAATAAATGAATGGATGGTGGCAACCTTATAACAGCCAGCAAGCTGTCTAACTATTACCGTAGACATCCTATGTATCACAGACAGACGCGATAATGTTGGCCAGCCCACTTAGTACCTACCTCGAGCGGTTCGACCAACGCTGGGAAAATGGTGGGTACAGCTCCAGGCTTCAGACGGTCTCCTTGGTAGTCGGTGGCTTGAAAGTGGCTTCGGCTGTCATGTTAAGGTGTCTGATTACATCCAGCCATGTCTGGCACAAAGTTGCATTGAAGGCAGGTTTAACGGGGGCATTATAACAACTGGGTGCAATGCACCTCATTATTACACTGATATTGCATCAAACAAAAGCTAGCAGACATTAGTTTGTTCGATTTTGCCACAAAACAAAATCGGAAAAAAACAGAAACCGTACTTTGTTTACTTGCACCAAATAAAAAATGTCTAACATTAGACATTTAAAAATGAAATAACTAATAAAAAATGAAGGGCGACACATTCATTAGAAGGACAATATCAGTCATGAGAAGCAGGGACGTGTGTTCTACAATGAGTTGAATGTGGAGTTTGACGTTGAATGGGCTTCTATTGGATGTGGGGGGGGTTTGCTCACACGGGTATGAAATATCTAAATATTGAAGCAAGCAACCTTAAAACTGTCTGGGGTGCACAGAAAAGCCTGGGTAGGTGTGAAAACGGCCCCAGAAGTGTTAAGTGAAATTTTAAAAATATAAAAAACAACATATGTCCTCTGAAATCTCTCACACTGACCCCACAAGCTGAGACTTTTCCAACAACGTATGTGGTTTTGTTCTACGACAAAGTAAAAACAATCAAGTGAGGATTCCATGACAATCTCTTAGGGTAACATGTCAGTTTAGAGGTGTCAGTGGACCCTGACATTTATTGACCTTTGAACCCTGAGCAGGGGTCATGTTGGCATCCCTATATCTCAGCAATATAAGGGGCTATCTAAATATTGTTATAACTGTTTTGGACATCTCTGGACATCTAGTTGTAGAAGGGCGGAAGCAATAGATAAATTGTAGTTTTTGTGGGTTATACAGTGATTGTATAGCCTATGTTTGAAAGGGGGGGGAAGTAATACATCTAATCATACATTTTTGAGTATGACTTCATCGGTTCAATATGAATGCAACTTGAGCATGGTTGAAAAATATGCAGGACATGCAGGAAGTGTATTCAACAAACCTTATTCACCTAGCGGCTATATTGGTTAGTTGGGTGGGGAAACCTTCTAGAATCTTTGGAAGCCATGACAACTCAATGCATTATTTTTAGTTCTGCATTCCATTTCCCCACTATGCCACCATTTAATATGCATTTTGAGTTTTCATCTTTTGTTGGTTTCCCCAAAGATTCTAGGTTTCCCCTTTCAAACTAACCAATATGGACACTTGATGGCTTCTTGTCACGCCATCTGCTGGCTCAAAGACCACAATGAATTAATTCACATTGTACATTCATTCAGATTTATTTCTTGTAAAATATAGTTGTATTAAATGTGTACTAAATCAAATTGGCCTCAAGTAATCATCATCATTCATATAGTGACAGTAAACCAAAACTGATTCATAACATGCTTCAAAATCTTTTTACCATGAAAATATATAAGGAAATGGATCACGCTTGACAGCCCGCACCAGACGCCACAAACTTAACACTAGTTGTTGGCTGCATTGTTAGCTGAAGGTTTGTTTGTCACTATGGCAACCAGACGTAGCAATCTTTTTTTTACAAACGTGTGTTTCCATTTGCGTGTAGAAGCACCCGATACATTGCGAAATTGTATAATTTTAATGATGACAACGCGCTATGTCTGCATTAGGGGTGTGCCGATCACGTAATTTTGATTGCGATCGATTGTTAATTATATAGCCTTCTTCAAAACTTTGCCAAAATACATTAACATAATATAAAATGTATTCATAAGGTGTCGGAAAAATTACTACAAACGCACAAATCTATGTTTACGGTGGTTGTGACGGTTATTTGATTTTGTTTGGGGCGACTGTCGATCACCGCCGGTCAGACGATTATTTAGCCCTGATTATGCAGCCCTAGTCTGCATGTAGCGTTGTAGTGGCCACAGGCATGAATCCAGTGTAGTTTGTTTCGGTAGAGTGACTGTGGCATGTTCACTTGAGACGTGGCCGGACACCGTGCTACGTCTTCAGTCCATTGTTTTCCTATGGCAGGGGAGGGGCCTTGCGCCCAACCTCACGGCGGAGGGGACTCGCGTCAAAGTTAAAATTATTTCAACTTTGACCTGGTGCGCCGCATGAAATAGATTTGCAATAAAATCCAAGAAGCCAGAATGTTTTGAGCCGCAGTCGATTTTGTGTGGGTTTTAAACTTGCCGTGCTCGACATGTCCAACCGCGTCTCTGAATGCACCTTGACGCACTCACCTACGTTGGATTCGTAGCAGGAAGTGGACGCTGTGCCCCCTACAACACTGCATGCAGTAGGCATACGGCGCCCAACCATCTAAACTAATTAAATCGCAACGCAACTGATGGAATGTGCAGAATCACTGTATCACGATACTCCTGATCCTCTATAAAGGCAGATTGTGGAAACATTTTAATTAATATGATCTAATATCGTCATCTTGCACACCCCTAGCATGGGAAATGAATTGCGTAAAGGAAAGACAATAAGGAAATTAATAAGGATATAACAATCACGCTTAACCGTATGTAAGATGACGCATAGCGAAAAGAAAACGACAGTTTGTCAATCAAAAGAAGCATATATTTTTGATTCTCCCCAAAATAACCTCTGATTGCACAATTGCAACCACAACATAGCAATAACGCCCTCTACCAAATGGCCCCAAAAAACATAGCACAAACATAAAACAAAGGCAATTCATAGCATGTTTACATTGCACAAAACCCGCAATAACTCTATTTGAGTCCGTCCAGTCCGTGAGTATTCCACTGAAATGTCTTCCAACTAAAATCCTCTTCTTTTTAAATGTCACTTAATCCCTTCATGGCAATTTCAATAACGTTCAGAGCATCCAAATATGTCCATGCGCATAAAGAATAACGATTCCCACACAAAACAAAAATAGCAGGATATGGATGATGAAGAAAATAGACACTCTCAAAACAAAAATATACCGAAACGATCTCACGCAATCCAGCTGACAATTCTCTTTCCACTCCTGCGATCGAACACAAAACAGATTCCTATTCGCGGACATATAAAAACAAAGCTGCGTTTTTTCTCCCTTACAACTTAAAGAAAAGGAAAACCTGAGAATCTGGTATTCAAATCTGGTGCCTCAGATAATTTTTATGGTCTCTAGGAACCAATCCCTTTTTCTACCCCCTCCCCTACTTCCCTTTACCTACTCACTCTTAACACTAGAACCGCCGTGAGGGGGTCATTTTGACCGCTAGTAGTTTTTTGTAATGTTTTTGTAAAACACTCAACCAAGTTTCAGCATCGCCCTTTCATGACTTTTCATAAATATGTCTTTTTTTACATGTGTGTGTTCTTAAAATTCCGAAATGGTATCGGAAAACAAGGTTACACGCATTTTGCAACTTTATACGCTGTAAACAGGGTCCCTGCTGTAGCTGCAAGGGCCCTTTTCTCCAGCAGGCGTCACAAAGGTGCAGGTTTACTATAAGACCAATAATGAAATCTATAGCAGACTAAACTATTATTAATTTTAAGCAATTGCGTTTGGACAAAAATAATGCTATCAATATATCAGATATATAAATATGACCCATTATAATTCAATTAATTTTTTTTGTTCTGACCAAGTGTGAGCCAAACATTTTTTTGCCAGTGCGATTGACATAAATAAATTGTCAGTGACATTTCAACCTTTTCCCCAAAAAGGTTCAGTTTCACGACAACATTGTCAGCTAGCCGTTCTCCAGGCGGCCTGTTGACGCCTTTTCCCAAATAAGGAATGGCATTCAGCAAATATCGGACGCCATCCAGAGTTTTATTCCAAACTTGGCTTGGTTTGTTAGCCATGTACTGTGTGAAGCAACAGTGTGCTTTTGTAGTGAACAGTGATATTCTCCCCAGGCATGTAACAGGCTTGGCAGTTTTGTATAAACTGTTGAAATAGCTCAGATATCGGGGCAAATTAATTTGTCGCTGCACGCTCAGTCAGTGTATTCTTGTCATCAAAGCGGAGAGATATTGCATTATATCGCTGAACTTTTGTCTGGACATGATATCTATGAATAAAATGTGCCCATAATCAGCAGACCAGAAGTCCTCCAGGTTCATGCTACCTGTACCAAAGATGCTTCTTGCATATATCAAGCCCACAAATGCTTTCAGTTCGGCATCAGTCGTCATCATTGACGTATGCATTAATTGAATTTTAGTAGGTCATATTGATGTCTGTGATTTAGGTATGTCATGTCATTTTTCACTACTTTGCCTTGAGAAAAGTGAGTGAAATATGCCTCTTTTGTTCTTTGCGCTAATCAACCCCCTCCCCCATTCGATACAGAGGAGAAGCTTGAAAAAGCTTTCAAAATTTGGGTATCGTTTTATATAAAAAAGTTTGTTTTGTCAGTCAACTAAGATATATCTTCGTGTTGTTATTATGCCTATTATTTAAAACTAATACTAAATTGACTATTCGTTATTCATAGTTCTAACTAGTTTCGTCTTGAAATTGTCGGTCAACTAAGATGAACTATAACTATACGTAGTTAAACCATAGCTTTGGTTTATATTGTATTTTCAGTAACCAAAAAGCCAATTGTTCATTTTTAGTCAGGCTCAAATGGTAACACTTGGCTCTTTAGTTTCTGACAATATTTGACATGTGACAAAGAAAACCAAAACTATACTTTAGTTTCATCCTAAATTGGTCAGTCAGATTCTTTGGTGAAAGCTTTTTCAAGCTTCTCCTCTGTATCGGATGGGGGTTGATTAGCGCAAAGAACAAAAGAGGCACATTCCACTCTTTAGCACCAGTCACCTTTCTCAAGGAAAAGTAGTGAAAAATTCTGTGACATACCGAAACCACAGATATATCAATATGACCCATTATAATTCAATGAATGCATAAGTAAGGCTTATGCAAAGTTGAAACGGTATCCAGTTGAATTGCATTTTAGTTAGGGGCATTGTAATTCGCCTATTGCGTAGAAATATTGACCAAACGATAGCTCTATAGAGAAGAGTGCTGCTGCCCGACGGTTTTGCTTGGAAGCTCCGTCTACTGGGCAGGTATACACCGCTAGACACACCGGTGATCACGTCTTTAGTTCACTGTAGCTCATCGCTAATTCAGAGCGTGAATATCTGTTGAATATCCAATGTCTTTCTAACTTAAAAAAACAACGTTCAAACTGCATAAGCTGCTATTGAGATGTGACTATTTTTGTATACCATCACAGCAGCGCTATGCTGCTATATTTTTCACTGTCAGTTTTTTATGTCAGAACATTCCTGTTGGGCGGTCATTATTGTAAAACTTGTCGAACACGTGGGGAACTCCACCTACCCGGGCCAGCTACCAAACGGTGGCGAACAAACCTATTTTATACAGCCTCAACAACAATGCATGACTGCGCAACGGTGAAGGCTTCTGACAAAAGTAAAAAAGATAGAAATCAATATGTGGCGGTCAATGTTGATCCCAAAATCAATGTATGGGAAACACTGCTGATGCGACTCTGCTTCATATTGTTTTTTATCTGTCGCCAGTGACAAGACAAATGACATTCATGTGTTCTGACATCCACATATTATGATTGATAACGTTTTTATGAGACTAATAATGTGTCAAGTTGCTTTACTTATAGCCTACATATATGTGAATGACGCGATTAGGCTTCTATTCAAGCGGGCATTCTTGACTGATATATTGTTCCTGTCAAAAGCTGTCAAGAGTCGGCTGCAGATTCTTCCAGAAGTGCACTACAATGTACCATCTAGTGGCATCTTGGGGTACTACAACACAAAAGCGGTCAAAATGGCCTGCGGTCAAAGGTAGTTAAGTGGTGCCTTCATTTTGAATTACTCCCCCTATTACTTTTGCAAAACTAATTTATTTTAGTATATTAAACAGATGTTACTTTTTTATAATATTATAATAATAGTATATGTATTTAACTTTTTTTTTTATTCTCCATTTATAATTCCTACAATGTTCTAATGTGGCGATGTCACACGGAGAACTAACAAAAGGGATTCTTTAAACGTACTTTTAAAAGAGCCATTCATTGACTCATTCAACCAGCATTAAATGCATTGATTTATAAACCATTTTGAAAATAGCTTTTTTCAAAAACAGTTTAATAATGGTTTTGTAAATCCAATTACACTATACTCTTAAGTGTCTATTTAATTATTATTTCCTTCAACTGTTTTATTTAATACTCCATAAAAAAGCATCTTTGATCATTTAATGCGTTATTTATTCTTTAAATTGGTAAATTATTAAACATTCATTCATTCTTTCCGTGGCACAATTCGTCCTCCATATTAGGCGGGCATTAAAGTGACGTTCCACCAGCACAGCCACGTTTTTAGTGTCGTCATAGTGTGATCATAGTATCTCTGTCGAAATGTACCTACAAACCAAACAAAAATGCTCTGAATAAACTACAGACACGAGTTGTATAATGTCAATTTACTACAACGTCCATGGTGCATTGTGCGGCAAGAGTCGAGCCGGACATTACAGGAACTTGTTTACATCCGGGCAAGAGAGCGTTCCGAGAGGCAGATACAAGCTTGGCTACTTTTGTTTAGAGTTTTGTATTTTTTATTTCTCAACCTGTGGACTATGTGGATAACATCATGCCGTCATACAGGATATCAATTTTGCTAAAACGGCTCCCATCACATTTCACACATAACTATTGAGTGTTGTACAACAACACTCAATGTGTTGTTAGTTGTAATGTGGTTAGTTCTAATGGAGTCCAACATATGACAAACGTTTATGCCTGTCCGTATTTGCATTTAAAGTCAAATAAAACAAGTAAAGTCTTTAAAACACATTTGCTGACCTTCTTCAATCCTGTCCGCATTACTATAATATATCCATGGTCTGTAACAATTAATAACGGAGATTATGCCAGGTCCCGCTTCCACATCAGCCGATGGGCTTGTATTGGAGCTTGGACTGGTCTGTACCGTCTTCTGTAGCTGCCGCAGACATTGCAATCCTTGTGTTCACGGTATATATGCCAGACCGTAATCTTTGTGAGCCTGCTGTGGTTTTGCTAATATAACATGAGTAAACTCTGACAATGGTAGTTAAGTAATGGCAATACTGCATAATACACATTGCCATTAACCTATTTGCAAACTTCCGTGCTGCATGTAGGCTATACAGGCATTGCTACTTTATTAATTGACTGAGACACTGAAAGTGCATGAGTAAACTAACAATTAGTAAATACTGCATGTATAAACCTAGCCATAAAACTATTTGTCAAATGTCCATGCAGCGATACTTTATTACTTATGACTTTGTCCCCAACTGCCGTCTCCGCTCTAAGATTTCATCTTCTATGTATTCTGACTCAAATATATATCTGTCATTCCTTTCACTCTGTAAGATCTTGTTTAATTATTCATTGCTGTCACCCATTGTAAAATCTTGTGTAGCTCTTCAACAACAACAAAGTCAAAGTGTTTTATTGATCACTCGCACAGTACAACACAGGGTCATTTCTAGGCAGAGAAATTATTATGACATGGCAAGCCCACAATACGTAGAACATTACAGAATATGGGCAAAAAATAAAAGTTTTAAAAAGTTTTGAAAAATTTACATAATAAGAAATATACATAATAAGATAAATAAACACTAGCATTTTAAAGTAGAATAGTGTAAAGTATAAAGTGGAGGAGTGCGGATAGATATGTACATTAAATTAGGTAAAGTGACCAGGGCATAATTGACCAGTGATCAATATGATCAATAGGTTAGTGTTACTGGTTGAGAAGCCTGATGGCTTGTGGGAAAAAACTGTTTGTGAGTCTGGTAGTCCGTGCCCGAATGCTCCGGAAACGTCTACCAGACGGCAGCAGTGTGAATAGTCCAAAGCCTTGGTGGCTGGAGTCTTTTGTGATTTTCCGGGCAACTAAATTTCATGGAGCCAAACTCCAAGCTGATTGGCCAGGGTGATTTTGCCAGAAGAGGAGGGCACTGAGGAAGCGCTTGTAGTTTTTTTGTGGCCCAAGGAATGTGAACACCTTGCCAGATTCTCTGTGAATACCTAATAAAACAACAATAAAACACAAAGGTAGTTCAGACAGGAGATGCAGTGTGCCATAAGC
>OOFB01008906.1:31714-49264 GCA_900323305.1 Trachyrincus murrayi | reverse complement strand
TGCTGATCTGTCCCCCCCTGTGTGAGCGTGGGCACTAGTTGTAATGAGGATTAATGAATATCTAACCTTTTCAGTTATAAATGAATCCACCGGCCTTGGAGGTATTACTGAATACTAATAGCACAGAGAGAGAGAGAGAGAGAGAGAGAGAGCGAGAGAGCGAGAGAGAGAGAGGAAAGAGGGCCACATGTGAGTGGAAAAGGGGAGGAGCATGTATATAGAATGCCAGAGCCTGTATTGCATGAACACTATATTAAACTTTATCCTCTCTGTCAACCATCAATAAGGTACTTTATTTTGTGGAGACCAAATGCTGCAAATTGTTCTCATTAATCTTTATTCTCTCTCTCTCTCTCTCTCTCTCTTCTCTCTCTCTCTCTCTCTCTCTACCCCTCTACTCCTCCTCTTCCTAATCTCCCTCCTCAGACATTGAGGGCTGTGAGCATGGCTGGCAGAAGTTCCACGGCCACTGCTACAGGTAGGGCGAGCCGGGTCTGTACTCATCTCTTTTGTCCAACTGCGTTTTGAATGGGAAAACCAGTCAATCGCATCACAACTGTAGGGCGGTGGATGGAATTTATGTTCAACGACAGCCACTGTAGAAACACAAGAAGGGTTGGGTTGGGATCTGCAACAGATAATGTGCACACAATTCTAACCGCTGGTGGGACGTTTTAATGATACAAAATTGTAATGGGCAAGATGCATTTGTAGATGTCTGAACGGAGATCTCCGTGTTAAATGTTTAATGGGATGTCCTGTTTGTTTGTGGTGAACCACTTGCTCCACTAAACATTCTCCCATGTGAGACAATAAAGACTAACCTAGGACCTTGAACCATAACCATACAGTCATTTGATCCAGTAAATACAATCTATATGATATCCCCTGTAGGAACACCATTGACTGTTCTTGACACTCTGTGAACTTCACGCTGCATAATGACGCTCTAAATGTGGGCACTCTGCAGGTACTTCACCCACAGACACACATGGGAGGACGCAGAGAAGGACTGCAGAGAGCACAGCGCCCACCTCAGCAGCGTCACCTCCTCCACCGAGCAGGACTTCATCAACGGTGCGGGTAGTGTGTGTGTGTGTGTGTGTGTGTGTGTGTGTAAGAGAGAGAGAGAGAGAGAGAGAGAGACGCTATGTGCAACTGCACTGTGACAGCAAAGACAGAAAGTGTGTGTGTGTGTGTGTGTGTGTGTGTGTGTGTGCCCGCGTGTGTGTGTGTGTATATAACACATTAGCACCGATGCTAACACATGTGACCTGTGGGTATATTGTGTGTGGGTTACACTCTGATGTAGCGTTAAGTGATGAGGTCTCATGAGGATGTGGTGGCATTGTGGGCGGGGCTGTTTCAGGTCTGGGTCACGACAACGCCTGGATCGGCCTGAACGACCGTACTGTGGAGGAAGACTTCCAGTGGACCGACGCCAACGATCTGGTTAGACTCATATGTATCTTCGTCACAATCATTGTGGTCATCATCATCATTTTAAACTTAATTTAACCGCTTAGATACAACATTGCGTTTGGCATTGCATATTGCTGCTGCTGTAAAAAAAAACATTTCCTCACTTTTTTCCTTTATTGCTCTAAATTATTTGTATATTTAGCACGTCTTAGCAACATTTCTCCTCTCCATCTTTCATTCATTCATGTGAAAAGAAACTGTTGACCTACCGGAAGCCATTCCCCCGCTCGCGTCCTTCTTTTTGTAATAACAAAGTGTAAACCTTGTGCGTGATGCTACCTTGGAGTGACGGACGGGTGTTTCTGTTCTGCGTTTCTGCAGGTGTACGAGAACTGGAGGGAGAGCCAGCCAGACAACTTTTTTGCAGGCGGGGAGGACTGCGTGGTGACCATTGCCCACGAGGACGGCAAGTGGAACGACGTACCCTGCAACTATAACCTGCCCTACATCTGCAAGAAGGGAACAGGTGAGGACCACTGGCACAGTTTAGCAACCTTCATCATTAAGACTTCTACAAAGCAATACAGACGTATATTATTCATGGTGTAACATGGTGGAACAGTAAACGTGAACAGCTGAACATTTGGCCAGTACAGTAGTGGTATTCCTAGTAATAGTACAGTAGTACAGCCGTATGCCACACTATATGCTGTACGATAGTGTATGACATCCGGGTCAAGGTGGGTTGTAACAAAGCACAGTCTACTGAAGGAATGAGAATACACAGAAAAACTACCGTTTAGCAGACGCTTTTATCCAAAGCGACTGACAGTGATTTGTATTTATGTATTAAGGAGCAGGTAAGGGTTAGGCATCTTCCTCAAGGATGCCTACAGGTAGACTAAGGATACACACTACGGGCGTTCACTAATTCCTACTAAAGTAGGAATTAGCATCTAAGCTCCAGCCTAATGTGAGTTAAAGGCGCACAAACTAATGGCTCTGCCTTTCATTAGTTGCAATTCTTCTCTCAATAACTCAACGCAAAATGTATTAAATAAAAGACTAACTGAGGTCAGTGGTTCTCGATTCACAAATATTTATTGTTTCTGAGAGCAAAATGATGAATCTTTTTCATCATTGTTAAGTGTTGTTATCTACACCTCAGGGCTCACTCGCAGTATGATTGCTGAAGTGATTGACTTGAACCGAATAAAAATTTAACATTTCCCCCTGCTGTATATTCACAATCCACCAAACTTAAAGAGTAACCAAATACTTCAACTAAGACCACACTGGTCGTCGCAATCGCTCTTTCCATTTGGCTGGATCTGTGATGTCACTTGCCATACAACCTCTGATAAGTGCCGTCTCTTGACACTGATGTGAAGTTGAGCATGTGGTCTGTGTGTGGAAGTGGCGACAGTGACGACGAGTAATGACAGAAAACTAGCATGAACGACCGTGAAAGTGTTGAGTGAGAGGAGAAGAGGAGGGGTGTGGAGGAAGAGTTATATCTGTGATCCAGTGCCTCTGTGGTCTTGGCTGTAGCCACTGCTGGCTACAATACTGCAGAGCCCAGTGCTTCCCTATCGCTAGACTATGGCCCTGACGCACCACTGGGATTCAGTAGCAAGACTGCCCCCTAAAGGCACATCCAGTCACCTGCAGCCGGTTGTCCAGCAGCACAGGCCTCCAAGCTGGATCTAGATCTGTTACGATCTTTTGCATACAAACTTTAAAATCTGTAATGTTTTTTACTTTACATGACATACTTTACATTACAAGCTGGGTATTAGCAGCTTGTAGATAGCATATAATTCTGAAAAATATTGTTATTTGGACAACTAAAGCAAATCAATTGTGTATGTAAATATATTTTTCCATGTTTACCTTGAATACACTGTTCATTGTCATATGAGAACTATCAGTCTTTGATAACTGTTGCCCTAGTCTTTTTTTTTAGTAAATGAAATTAATCAGCATCTCTCCTGTCTGACCTTATTTGGCCAGTGTTGTGTGAAGCCCCGCCCACGGTGGAGAACGCCAATTTGATTGGCCGCCGAAGGTCCCACTACGACATCCACTCAGTGGTGCGTTACCAGTGCTCCGAGGGCTTCTACCAGCGCCATATTCCCACCACTCGTTGCCGTGCCGACGGCAACTGGGAGCGCCCCAAGATCATCTGCACAAAGTGTGAGTGGCATACTGAGCGATCTCTCGCTCTTTCCTGAGATTCAAATTTTAAAGGTTTATCAATTCAATTCAATTCAATTAAAATTAAGTAAATAGGCCTATATTTTCCGTTAGGAACTCCATTTGTGAATAAACTGTCAGGCAAAAAAACAAGGGCAACATACCGCACCCGAATTTCCCGTCTGGGATTAATACAGTTAATAAAGTATCTTTTTCATGTCCAGATCAAAAACTGTTAAAAATGTCCAGTATGTGGTGAGGTCTAATGAATAAATGTCTTTATTCAGGATCAGCCCATAGGCAGAGAATGATGTAGTGCCTCTTAAAACATGTATTACGTACCGTGCACAATAGCCACTCTACTCAAACGTTGCACAATGTCCCCCCCCTCAGCTCGAAGATCTCATCGCTACAGACGCCATCACCACCAACACAGAGAGCGCCGAAGCCACAGGCGACACGGGGCGGACGGACACAGAGCCAGAGAGGACGCGCACGACCACTACTGAACGCCGTCGTGCCGACCTCACCAAACCACCGCCCACCACCACCACCACCACCACCACCACCACCGCCCATAAAGAAAGACAATACATCCTATTAAAAACATCCTAATGGTACATCCTAATCGCTGTTCCTCTTAACACCCTTCCTCGTCCCCGCAGCTCCTCCTCCTCCACTATACTGAGATATGGTATTTTGGGGGAGTTTTCCCCCTGTCGGCTGGTCCACATGAACACTAAACTGTTGAATTTACCGTTTTAATGAACCACGGTGTCTAATAATCCGTTTCCATCCTGAACATGTCCATGACTAACCACCCGTCACCTTCAGAGGCTGGTGTGTGGCGCACGCGCTCGCCTGTGCGTGTGTGCATGTAAAGATGAGATGGGGTGTGAGAGTTTTAGTAGGGTATTTTTTGTTGTGGTTACGTTTAAGTTTACTCGTTCTAAATGGAAGACAAAATAAACGATATTCATCCTAGCATACTGTTTATAAGCACACAGATGTATTCGATGCAAGATGGCTTACGGTTTCTTGAGTTTGTCGTACGTGTTGTAACCGTTCCTTTGTTTTCATTGAACGCCTGAATAGCTAGCTTTATCCTTAGTATATGTTTTTCTAACATTTGCTATATGTATATGTTTCTTTTGTGCAATGTATTTATTATTAACCGTTTGCTAGTGAATACGTTTTTATACATACAATTAAGAGTTTAACATTTGATACACTGCTACACCATTCATACAGTCAGTCAGTAACTACACGGATCATTTCATTTCTACTGATTTGTTTACTGTAAATATTGTTGTAATGTTATCTACTGCACCTAACAATTTATCGTCACCGCAAGCACTCTCAAGTGTAAATGCCAGTATGGGCCTAATTCTTAAGTACATTAACACATTCCCAAGATAACTGCTTGACTGAATCAGAAAAGCTGAACAAAAAGCACTCCACTTGTTGCACGGCTAAATTTACAGGATAGGTGAGGTGCCCGGACTGTTGCTCCCAGTCCCTTTGATAAAAGGATCAGTACTTCTACTTTTTTGGTGTTCTTATGATTTTTTTGTCCCGCTGTTGTGTTTCATTCTTAATAAATATGGAAAAACCAAGAGCTAAGTTTCCAAACTTTTATTTGATTAAAGCTACTCTTGACTATTGGTTTATTCACTTTGCTAGTCAAATGAAGAGAAAGCATTACTTTGACTCACCTCTATTCACTCAAGATAAAGAGCTTTATGAAGAATAATTGAATTACACTGTATGTTCAATACTGGGGGTAAGAAACTTCCATTTGTGTCAGCATGATGTAATATGTTTGCTTGCCCAACTAAAAGGATAAAGGATGACAAATAATGAATTGATTGTAATATGAAATCATTTCTTCAACAGCATAGTTGGTGTGAGTTTTCACAGATCTATGTCATGTTACAACGGGAGTGGAATATGGGTCATGTCTGTGGCAACTGGCATCTAACCATATTTCAGCTCATATCAGTTTGGTTCAAGGGTCAAGAGTTAACTGGGCCATGAGCCTGGTGTACAGAGGTCGGGATTACTTCACCAGCACCAACTGAAAACATGGTGAACCAGCGCTGTGCAACATACCAGTACTTAATTTCCCTTCTGGGATTTATGAAGTGTTATCTATAACAACAAGTAAGGATGAAGCAAGCTGATGATATGATTTACAATATGATTTGCAATAACCTACACCAACTTCTTCTAAGTAGAAAAGGTATGCTATGAGTTGGTCTACATACAAATAAATAGTAATCTTCAATAGTTTTATTTGTTTTGTACAAATACATATGACAAAATGGCTTATAGGCTAAACTTCTTTATGATAAAACCTACTTGGGAAACACATATCATTATCTTCCTTATCTAAAATTCTATATACGTCATATGTTAAAACTAGAAACTTTACAACTTTAAAGGCTCACATTGCTCTAGAGGTGAAATTCTAGACTTGAATTGTGCTTGAACGAGTGAATCAATGCATGGTCTCCGTGGTGTTCTAGGGACCTGGTGCAATCAAAATCCTTTTCCCCAAGAAGATTGCGAGGTATCACCTTAAATGCACGCGAGTCGCTTTAAAGCTTTGCCGGGCTGGCTTGCAGTCATCCATTTGCGTAAACACCCTTTCAAAGTCCAATAGTCCATGCAGGGAGTGTTGAGTGACATTGATTTTGAATAGTTGACTCAGGGAGAGGGGTACTATCCTTTAGAAGACTTAAAAAGGTAAATTGCTCTGTGTCATCGCAAAAAGCAACTAACTCCAGTTAGTTCTTTTTCTTCTCCTCATTGGTCTGTCCCTTGGTAACTGGCTTCATGAAATATGCGGGGTTGGTGTAGCAACGAAGGGCCAGCAGGATAGGTATTGCGACATACAGAACATTTAGGATGACGACTGGCCACCACTTATCAGCTGGGACTCTGTAGGTGAATGGAGTGCGGGAGTGAAACGATGCCCCGATGTGGCACCACTGGGTCTGGGGAGTTAATGGGGGGGGGGGGGAAGAAACTCATTAAACATGATAGATAAAGTACTATTATTTTCAATGTGATAGGTAATTACATTTTTGATGTGATACATAATTTAGCGTTTTTTAATGAGATGGACGGGTTTTGTTGAATCCACTGGAATAACTGAAATGCCGTGGTGACCATGGTTACCTGGGTCACGGCCCCAGCGAAGAGCAGGGTCCAGTCTAGAATCCAGCTGCATCCAGGCCTGCTCAGACCATAGAGGCAGACCGCCAGCAGGGGCAAGGCATAGAACAGGTACCCTAGCATCTACCATAAGGAAACACATCATAGGCACAGTTCACATGCATGTCCGGTGACCACCTTTCATCGGATTTGAGTTGCTCACTCAAAATCGCCCAAAATCAAACAATTGGTCAGAATTCATTTTAGCACCAGACAAGTCGGCCATCTTATAATGTTGGGCAGTATTTTCATTGTGTTTTTGAATGAACTTTCCTCTCTATGTTATAACAGACTTGGACCATATGTGAATTTTCGTATCTCCGGTTGAATGGAGTTCAGTGTTGAACGTCAGTTTCCATGACAACATAGCTGTGCAAATATCAAATGAGTAACAAACGGATCCTGGAACGTGGCCAGGGATACCATATTAGTTCTTCACCACCAAAAAGTGTGTTTGTTTGTGCATCTTGAACGCAGCTTCGAAGTACTCACACCTATTTGTTAAGCTGATATAACCACGTCCTTTGACAGTTTGATCCTTGACTTGTCATTAAGGTAGGGGTTGTTAGGATCATACTCAAAGATACCTCCAGGTAAGCAGTGGTGTGGGCGTACAGGATCGAAGCCAGTACCTAACACAAACTCCCAAGCCGCTACATTATGCTACCGCCCCAATTTGACCGGTTCACTATTAATCTTTAATGAAAAACACAGAATCTTGAATCTTGCATTTTTAATGTCAAGCTTTGGTTTGCTTGTAAACAACTCACCATGACCCTGGGGAAGCCGGCGGGGTCCTTGAGGTAGGGCTCGTACTGGTAGATGTACGTAAAGCAGGCATCTAAAGGACAGTCCAGCACCACCTGGTTTGGAGAAGACAGGAGTTAGGAGACTTCAGCATACTATACTACAGCATACTATAAGGCTTTTGTGTTTGTTTACTTACGAAGCCCCTGAAAACAGTGAAGGCCATGGCCGCCAGCATTGCAACTGACAAAACCGCATCAACGGGACGAGAAAACAGACTTTTCTTCTGCTCCATGGCAACCTAGTCAACATTGGCAAAACGTTGAAATCAGTAAAAACACTCTTTTACTTTAGTAAATCAAAGTTGTATTCCATGTATTTTACAGGTCATATTCACCTTGTCTGCGGGAATGATTGGCATTTCCCGTGGCCTACTTAAAAGCAAATAGGCTGCCCAAAATGGCACCAAAAAGAACGGTATGTTCCTCAGAAACGCAGGGCGAATGTTGGAGCCATATTTACCTGGAAAATAAAGATTAATTCGATTCAGTTCGGTGCTTGAAAGTGATGATGTTAATCTAATTGGGTAAGACTGAGAACAGAATGAATGCAGGTCTCACCAATGACTGTTCCAGGAATCAAAACCAGCTGATTGGCAATGGAAGACCCCGCCCACAGTAAACCCAGCTCACGATAAGACTTCCTGTGCAGACAGGAAATAAGCAATAGGTAGGTTTGATAAGAGCGTGTCGCTACTTGACAAAAGACTAAAGCAAAATAAAGCAGCAATGGAGAAAACGCACAGAAGACATATTTACCCTTTGAACATTCTATGTATAATAAGGAGGAAGATGATGAAGTGGACCACACCATCCCAGTAGCACATCAGCACAGAGTAAGCACTGCTGAGATGGGGCTCCCCCTGTATGAACAACAGATCAACGTCAGTCCACCAATAACATTTCCTCCTTCTCCGTCAGAAAAGTGACGTTTAAGGTATAATCATATGGGAAACAATAAAAAAAAACATAACTTAACATAAAAATAACTTACCACCTTTAGGTAGAAGCCCATGAAACCCCGAATGAAGCCATCCTGCTCTAACGCATTGGTGAGTCCCACCAAACACGTGAAGGAGAACTCTGCAAAGACTACACGCAAACACAGAGACCACAAGGAGCATAGATTTAAATAATCGTTGCCAATGAAACAAAAAATCATGTTCAAATGTACATTTTTCTATGATTGAGCGCTTGTACCATAGAACAACGGGTCGATGTTCTGCTTGTGTCTCACTGTGAGAAGTAAGAGCAGAAGCACTGATCCCAGGACCACCATGGCCAGTCCCAGGATTCCCAGGGGTCTGGAAGGACACATCGATATCAGTCTCAATTCCCAATCCGTGTTACACTGATACACTACTCCAATTAAATGTAAGATCAATTTCATTCTGGTTCCAACTGGTTGGGCATAGGCTAAGCTATACTATTTTAAATAATGAATGCCAAATCAATGCCGTTAAATGCAAATTAATTTAATTTGTATTTAATTCAATCTGTATTGAACAGCATTGGTTTGGCATTCGAGTTATTTGCCAATTAGAATTTAATCATTAAATTATAAATAATAATTGGCAAATAACTCTAATTTTCAACATACATCGCAACTATATCCGTTTATTGGGCTAGTAACAAAAGTCAAATGAAGTAAAGATAACACTTACTCTTGAAGCGCAGGGATGTTGTTCATGGCATACAGAACACCCGGGGCCAAGAGGGACAGTAGAAAAACGGATATTTCAGTCGGTGGCCTCATCTTATTTAACCCTACTAAACCCAGAGGTAGGCCTATCTATAATGATCTACGACTACAAAATACAATCTACAAAAACTAGCATATTAGAGCCAACAGTCGACAACTGTGGCGGTCTGGTGAAGTGAAAGACAAGTGGCAGCCGTTGTATTGTCTTCTGTGATTAAGCACCGCGTTGTTCATGAATACAATCTATGCTGTACTTGGTTTTATTAGGCTGAACAAGTGGGTTTCAAAGTTCACCAATTTTGCACACGTGGGATTTCATTGCACAGATTCAACACAACTCGTTTTGTTGTAGAGGACGCCACCCCGTGGTGAAACCGATAAGTGAAACTGATTTCTTTCCAATTGTAATCTTTTCATGTAGGCCCAGCATCATTTTGGATCCGCAGCACACGCCTACTCACATGCATTTAAACCGTATGGGCTATCCTATCCATAGACCATTGTCTCTGTGATTGACAAAGAACCTGTTCTTTGTGTTGGTCTAAGATTAACAATGCAATGCATCTGATGTCTCATTTCTTGATTACATTCTGGATTATATTTTACGATGAGGGATAACTAAATACAAAGATTATGATTTCTGTTTTTATTTTCCATCTCATCATATAGCATAGTTGAGCACTCATCGTGCACATTAGCTACGTAACATCTCACAGATCAGGAGAGTCATTTGTGATTCATTCCTACCAAGAGCAACATTATCTTCTATAATATAGTGCAACTGAAGAGGATTAGACCACTGAAACCCAAAGACTTATGGGGGGGGGGGGGGGGGATATGGGGGGAAAGAGAAGGGGAGGGGGGGGGGTGAGGGGGGGGGGGGGGGGAACTTTGGGGGGGGGGGGGGGGGGGGGGGGAGAGAGAGAGAGAGAGAGAGCGAGAGAGAGAGATAAGAGAGAGGAGGGGGGTAACTTCAGGGCTGTAGTGGAGAGTGGGAGTAGATTGAAAGGTGATTTAACCCACCCAACACATGTAGCTTACAGTGGTGTGCCTACCCACTCTGCCACCATGCTGCACCCTTTAATGATTGGCATCGTCACCGTTAACACTTCCATGACGGTCCTCTACTGGGCTTTCCTGTTAGGGGAGCTCTACCTCAAGTGGCTGGTTGACGTGGAAGACAAACCCAAGGACATAGTCTGCCCGGCAGACTATGTCCACATTGCATGAGGAATTCATTGTGGGACTACAACAGGACAGCTTTCCTGTAGAACATAGTCAGCAAAGACAGAATTGATTTTAGCGCTTGGCAGTGGACTTTTGGTTTGGTTTTTTTCTTTTTTCTTCATAATTGGCAAGTTTCCAGTTTACTAAATCCCTAGTTAACTACATTCTGCGTTTTTACTGAACGGACAGATTCCAGCAAAAACAATGAGGAAGGAATCATACCAACAGGTAGGCTAATTCATAATTATCTTCATGCTATTGCAAACCGTGTAACAATGTTGAAGAGAATCATTGCTGACTTTTCAAATTTCTCCTTCTCAAATTGATCCACAACTCATTTGACCTTTATATCATTTATATCCTATACTTGAAACTTGACTGTGGCGTTTGGACCAAAGTGGGTTCCGCTCTGCCACAGACTCTCTCTGTGCTGACTAAGGGACTCCAGCGACTTTGCTTCAGACCAGGCGTGTAATGAGTGTCCCTCAAATCTCCACACGGATTACAAGAGAACATCTTCGGCACGGAAACACACAACAGCGACATCTTTAATCTCCCCACAAACCCATCCTGCAGATTCTTCAGAGACCTCACACTGCTTTCTCTAGCTTTATTTTCTTGGTTTACGACACAGTACAGTATGGTTAGTGTTGCCTATGAGCCTCCTGAGCCTCCGAATGACACGGAACACATGTACATTTTGGGCTTACATCCAGTCTCCTGGTTCACGATCATCGTCAACGTCAGCCTTGCCATCTTTGAATGGCACTACATACTCTCTAAGTTTTGCCGATCTGACGATAAGGAAGAGGAGGTAGAGGAGGTAAAGGAGGAATCGCAGGAAGAGGGGGAAACGCAGGAAGAGGAGGACGAGGAGGAAGATGAGCAAGATGAGGAAGATGATGAAGATGAGGAAGAGAGTCTTCCACCTAAGGAGGGGGTCGTAATCAAAATGTAGCCTTTCAACTTTCTTCACACTTCACTGCGACGTTCATTTTACAGACTAAATATGGTGGGTTACGCTACCAATTTGGTTTTTTTACACCTTGGGATTTTTCCGCCTTATAATTTTTGCTGACTGTAAACCCTTTCTTGTTTGTCTGTGGTTACATTCAGAACTGCTGGCTTAATAGAGATTCAACTTTGGAATTCTGTTCTCACACCAGGGGACTGGACATCTAAGGTCCTGATCCAAGGTTAGTAATTGGACTTTCCATGCACACGGCATCTCTCACAACACATGGCATCTCTTATTCCTGTATTTCTCAGGTGCCATGTTTCTGCATCCACATCTTTCCACATAAACATCCAAATCTCACACCTAAATTGTGTTGATTCATTTTTGTGGGAATTTCTCGCCAGTTCCTTGAATGTACACTCAAACATTTCATTGGGTACTGTAATATGCTGGGTAAAAATTACATGATTAACCATAACTGATTGAACCTCTACTATTTATACATATGTCATTTAAAATATCCCAACATTTTCTGAGCATGTTTTCTTCGAAAAACAACAACATGGTATGCATAAGGTGTAACCAGGGTTAATATACACATAAGATGTTATTACATATAACCTGGCCACGGAGGGCCTTAAGCCTCTTCCAACGTATTACTGTCCTCTCCCATCTCATATCTGTAATCCCAGCAGATGGAAAGCTGATATCTCCCCCCATGACAACTTCAATCCTATTAACCCTGTCCTATATTCACCCTCACCACCACCGCCCCCTCTTCACACCCCTGGTGCCCTACAGGAAATTAGATCAAGAACCCTACCCCCCAAAAGACCTGGTTTTGGGAGTCTAGACAAAAGCTTAGACAAAAGAAGAATTTCCACACTTAGCACAAGGAGTGTTCTTGTCTGGTGAACTACATTTGTAGGCAGCAAGGCACATATTGTATTTATTCCTCGAAGACATCCTCTAATTCCTGAACGACCTTCACATGACATCATCCATCAAGGCTTTCATCCTGACAATCCATCCACTTCCATTCCATACTCCAATACAACATTTGACTCAGAATGTCCAGTAACAACTCTCCAACCATCTTTTCAAAGTGTTCGCAGTTTGGAGAAAAAAAAGGAGTTCAGCGAAACTCTTCGTCTTCAACTCGAAAACATATCATCAGGCAGCAGCAGAGAAAGAGAGAGAGAGACTCAGAGAGAGAGCGAGAAAGAGACTCTAAATGTCCTAAAGGTCCAGGTCTCTCGGCCCTATTACTGCTCTACTTCCCCATTGAAAGAACAGGCCATTCTCTCTCCACATTCATCTTGTCTGGCCCCTTCTGCGACCTAACCATGGACCTGCTGCGACCCACTTCTTCCCCGGGATCCCCAGGGGGGGTCCTCCTGGTGACGGCCAACCTCACTCGGCTGGTGGTGTCGGAGCACCGCAAGCTCCTCCAAATATCCAAGCGGACCAAGGAGGATCCTTATTTCGTGGACTATATCCCCCCAGCCAGAGACGCCATCACTCTTCCGGGCAATGTAGCGTACATCCTGGTGGGGGTGGTGCTCGTGGTGGTGGCCACCTATGCCATAGTGGGCCACTTGATTAAGGACCTCATGCATGACCTGGCAGGTAACCACCCCCCCCCCCCACACACACACACACACACACACACACACACACACACACAGACCATCCCACCAATGTCTACCTCTCCTCCTTCCGACCACCACGTTTGTCACTCCGGTATCCATTCTTCTGGACCTTTTGATGTTTCTGAGCCCCTTGTGTACCCCTGCACGTCTTGGACTCAAATGGACCAACAGTGCCTTGTGAAAACTACACTCTTTCACTACAGCTTTGCATGTCTAATTGTTCCGGTCCTTCACTTTCTGTATCATGCTTGTGCGCACACATGGTTCCCACTCCCAGGTCCGTTTCTTGACTCTCCTGCTGAGTATCCTTCCACCAAACATACATAATATATACCATTTGCTGGACATTTTTATCAAAAGCGTCTTGCAATAGCATGATTTCCCACATTCTTAGCATGGACAGCCCCAGAATTGAACCCCTAACCCTGACAGTGTTAATGCCATGGTCTACCTTGAGTTAGACAGGACTCGGCAAGTTTGCACAATTTTGTCATTTTGAATGGCAGGGCAAATATTTACTGGGTAAATATGCAATATTACATTACTGAAAAAACATGAATTAACCATTAATTATTGCCTCCCCCTTGTCCTCGTTTCATTATTTTTCACAGACTGCATCCTCGGCCCCAAACCAATGGATGAAGAGGATTTAGAGGCTGAGGGAGTGGACATGGAGGAAGAGCACTGCGGTAGTATATACCGACGGGTGGAGGTGGTGGAAGAGGGGGACCGGATGAAAGTGGAGCACGAGGACATAGAGGGGCTGCCGCCGCCGGGGTCTCACCTGCATGAGGAAGCAGGAGCTAACCCTCCGCTACGAAACGCTATGGCGTCCAGCTCCGGAGAAAAGAGGACATCCGCTCATAATGTGGCTTTTTTCTGCCCAGTACTCCCTTATGGCACATCTCTCTAAGTTCTGGAGGGTTAGGGTGGGGCAATATGTCTCTTGTATACAATGAGTTTGTATTGGCTTGTTACTTACTTTCTAAAAGTAAAAAAATGTGAGATTAGATTTTGGGCAACGTGCTAAGCAGTAGTACTTACTTTAACCTAAATTAGGCTAAATTAGGTTTATTATTATAACACTGTGTACACACAAATAATCCTAATTGAATTTCACATCACACATTCTTTTTTCACACGTATTTTTAGGTATACCTATTGTTATTCTAGGGATTCCGCATAATTATTATCTTTGATTAGTAACACCTATAGCTCAGCCCCTGATTGCTCAAAAGTTTTCAAATGTGTCGACTGTATTCATATGTCATGTGTATTCGCGGTAAGCAGAGTTAAAGTTAAACGCTCTGCCCCGCCGGCCCGATGGATGAAAATTTTCTACCTGAGGTAGAAAATTGGTATATAGGCCTTATTTGACATTTTTAGACCCATAAGGTCTGTCTGGTTAGATGTTTCTGTACAGTGAAAGTTTTTTGAAAACTTCCAAAATCTTCTTCTTAATAGCCACCAGTCCAAATTACACAAAATTTGGTACGCATGCTCTATGGACGTGCCTGACTCAGAACCTTATTTGGAATTTTGATAAAATAAAAAATGTCAGAATTATACGGAAATCAAAATATTTCAATGAGCAAACATATTCAATCCATCACAAGTCCACGTCAGGAGGTCCAATGGCTACCTAAAACTAGGTAGGCACATAGATTACGTCACAGGGTCAATTTCAATATGTGATCAGCTAAGCGTTAGGCACCACTTTGCCCAGATTCACTCCAAATCGCTTGGGGACACATCTCCTCGCCCCCGAGGGGTCGCGCTCGCTGGGGTCAATTATTATTATTTTTGTTGTCAAACTGTTTGTCCGTTCTACTGTGAATACCAATAGAAAAGTTACTTTAAAGGGAAAAACTATCGTTTCTAAAATAATTCTGATTTTTTTCCTCCTAGAAAACATTTAGTTCTAGGAAACATTCATTCACACTCATATTCGATGAGGAAAGAAATCATTTTTAATGTGAGAACTTTGGGTCAATAAATGAGATAATAAATAAATGAAATTAAGTTGTGTCATTCAACCGGCAAGGTTATTATACTGTATGTAGGCGTAAATACACTATTGTTGTAATGTGTCTTTGAATTCAATGTACTGGACTGTTGTTCAAATGTCACACAATGCATTTCTCCAGTAAAGAACTGAGCAACAGAAGTGTATTGTGTGTGTGTGTGTATTTCTGTCTGGCTTACTCTAATCTCTTTTACCTGCATTTGATGTCAACCAAATGTTACCAAGGTATTACTGAAGATGTGTCATGGGCAGTAGCTTCATTTGTAAATTGCAAGGATTATTGTTTGGTAAGCAAAACTGTCAAGCAACAACAGTTCTCCATCTGTTCAACTACACTGACATAACTTAACTCGTGGTCTGTTGAAAGATAATAATTTCAAGCAGATCTATCGTGTGCTTACACCTGCAAAAGCACAAATAGATTTGCGTTGCTATATGCTGCTTAAGTAATTGCTCTTTATCTCATTGATAAACCCAGCTCACAGCTTTGTTGCTCTGACCTTGAATAGCTCACCTCACGCTGATGATAATCTGTCTTACATTTGCATAGCTCCACACGCAGCCATACACACACACAGACACAGAATGATCACAGGGAAACTATAATGAAGATCGGTGGCAGATATATGTATATACTTTATCGTTGTGCTAATGTGGTGAGTAGCACTAGTACATAATATAGTGCAGCCGCAGCGTAATGACTGAATACAGCCGTGGTATTGTGTTGTGACTCGTCCTCAGTGGATTGGAGGTGCTGTCTACTGTCCTGCTGTGCGTACAGGATCTGTGTAATAGTAACTCGACTTCAAGGTGCGTCGTTCTTAAATTGTTTGCCACTTTTTGTAAAAGTTAGTAGTACTGCATTGTGTTAATTCCCTGAACGTATTCAGGGTATTCAGGCAGAACTTTGCTATATACAGTTAGTTTGTTATTTGTAATTTGTTTGACTCTGTCTCAACCTAACTGCAAAGAGTTCATGATGGAAAAAAACTACTATTTCGTACATAATATAATACAATAATTTCCTGTATATTTGGTATGGGACTACTATTTTGTACATAAAAAGTACATATAATAATCATAAAATGTCCTGTACATTTGGTTCCCATTCAACATTGCATGCGCTCCTCTGATGTCAGTGTGTTGAGCAGCCATGGATTTTCCAGCGCCGGGTGCGAACGTCCGCTACAGAGAGGGTGACGGGACGGTGTACTTCGAGACATACGTCCCCCCGTCCCGAGACGCCATATACCTGCCCGACCATGTGCTGTACCTGCTAATGGGCGCCGTCATGGTGGTATTAGTGCTCTACGCGATCATCGGCCATCTCATCAAAGACCTCATTCATGACTTTGCAGGTGTACTATTGGAGTTCACTACTCAACTAAAATATGGATCGGCATTTACCTGTGTTTTTAGTTGTTATTAAATTACACATATACATATATAGAGATATACATATCTGAATTCATTGTAAGTCGCGTTGGATAGAAAATTGTCTGTTAAATGACCATTGAAGAAGTAGAACAGGTAGTAGTTCTACGATCTATTACTATTTACACAGAACTCTACTTCACGTTGTCTTTTTCTTTGTCCTCTCACCTCATTCCCCTGCACCCCCCTATTTTCTTCTACCAGACTGGCTGTTTGGGGAGCAACCTGACGAAATGGCAGTGAACTTTTGTGAGGCCAAGGATAAGTTCATGGTGGACTGGTGTCCGGAGACTTCTCCAGAGCTGGAAGAGATGGCCCGGGCCGAACAGATCAAGGTGGTCCTGGAAGACAACCAGTTATCCCCTGCCATCTGGATCATATCGGATGGTGTTGAACAGCAACCGGCCATGAATGCGCCGCATGTGGACAGAACTGTATAGTTCTAATGTACATATTATTCTGTGTAACTGCTCGTAGTATTGCTATTTTTAAAACAAAGAATGAAGGCTTGTCTCGCAGAGAATGAAGCACAGTGGCCTTATCACGACATCTAGTGGGATTCTGGGGTATCACAGCTGAAATGCAGCATCAATTTACTTACTGACATACAGTAGGTTACTCTTACACACACACACACCCACACACACAAACACACACACACACACACACACACACACACACACACACACACACACACACACAAACACATTCAAACAGTTTATCTGCGGGGTTCCCTTGAATTTGGTTTCAATGGCTATGCAGATACAGTAACATTGCAATTTACAAGGCACAACTCTGACTAGGCTACTCAAAATAAAGGTTATAAGACAGTTGGTTGAATATATGCGAATAAATAAAACAATCAGCCGTTGTTTAGCAACCACACAAAGTGTCGTTGATAACATTGG